>CM077800.1:25040410-25125410 GCA_039737535.1 Lagodon rhomboides | reverse complement strand
TTGCTGAAGTCAAAGCTAAACAGAATAGATGGAATATTCATAACACACAAAGGATCAGGATCACACTCCCAGCTTGGCAGTGTGTGCCAACACAAAGGGGAGCTTCCATTACTTCTAATTTACTGTGGGCCCACATGTTTATTCAGTCAGAGGCAAAGAAGACATTAAGTTATACTGTACCAGGTCCAGTGGAGTGTTGTTTACTACATTTTGATTTGTCTGGATAATTGAGAACAATCTACAGGTAGAGGCATCCTTAACCTCCTCTGCTTTCTTCCTTTTTAGAAACGCTGCTCATGGTTTCTCCCTAATTCCTGTGGACAGTTTGAAGGTAACTATGAAGGAAATTCTCCAGAAAGCTCTCAAGAAGAGGAAAGGCTCACAGAAAGGCTCAGGTAATGCCACTTTTAGAATTAGAATCAGAATTTCCTTTATTTGTCCCGCAAACGGGGAAGTTTCTTTATCACAGCAGCCAAAGGACAGTGGTATTGTAATAAACAATAATAATAGTAAAATAATAAACAATACAAGAAAGAGGAAGAAATAGAAATAAAACTCTCATATAGATAAATATATATAATGTATATAAATAAAGTTTTACACTGTTAACAGTCGCGTCACAGTTTTGCACTGTCCCGTTTGTATTTTGTTTGCCGACTAAACGCCTCACTGATTGTTGATTGTCGGGAAGACAGAGACAGCCCCTCTGTAGCTTTGGTTGTAATTTTTTTTCCCAGTTGGGAAAACTGCATCGGTTAAAAGCAGCAGGAAGGAAGGGCCTGCGATACCTCTCCTTCACACACTTGGGGTGTATTAGCCTATCGCTGAAGGAGCTGCCCAGTGCTGAGATAGTGGCCTGCAGGGGGGGGGGACTCCTTCACCAGCAGCGATGACAGCTTGTCCATCATCCTACTCTCTCCCACCACTTGCACTGGGTCAAGAGGGCATCCAAGGATGGAGCTGGCCTTCTTTATAATTTTAACCAGTCTCTTCCTTCCTGCTGTTGAGATCCTGCTGCTCCAGCAGACAACTCCATAGAAAATGGCTGATGAGTACTGGAAAGAAGTCAGGAGTGCCCCCTTCACTCCAAAGGACCTGAGCTTCCTCAGCAGATGGAGTCTGCTCTAACCTTTCTTATATGTTGCTGCAGTGTGATCAGTCCAGCCCAGCCCAGCTTATTGTCCAGGTGAACTCCCAGGTACTTGTAAGATGTCACCATCTCAATGTCTGTTCCCTGGATGTTCACCTGTGTGCAGGGTTGTTTGTGTCTGCGGAAATCCACCACCAGCTCTTTGGTCTTCCCGGCATTGAGCTTTAGGCGGTTTATGGCTCACTCTTTGTAATGTACACATGTAAGCTATAGACAAACCAGACATGTGTGATGTCTTCTTTATCAACAAGTACATGTTGTCCTTATGGGTCTTTGGCTCTCTCTTTAATCTATCATTCTGGTAAGTGTGGCTTTAGGTACACTCTTGTGCACTATGGACTAAAAGTTCATGTTAGTTCTAATGGACACCTCTTAGGGTTTGGCGGTTTCTACGAGATTGGTATATGACTGTGATGTCCACAGTTAAACACTGTGATGGATGATGACTAGGCCTGTCACGATAACAAATTTTCCTGGATGATAAATTGTCTCAGAATTTATTGCGATAATCGATAATATTGTCGTTTTGTGACCATTTTTCAACTAATATAATGATATTGGCATAATAATGCAAGTACACCCTTTCAGAGATCAATAAACATTTATTTCTAAAGAATATTGGAAAGAAGACATTTTAAATATCCAAAATAAATAAACAAAACAACCAAAAACAATAAATAAAATGGACTCTCAGTCTCTGTTAACATAAAATGCACTTGAATAAAAAACACTTACAACCAAAAACAATATATAAAATAGACCCTGTTGCTGATAAGAAAAAAGCACTCAAATAAAAACCACACACAACTGAAGCAATAAATAAAATGGATTATCAAGTCTCTGTGAACAAAGCTGCACTTAAGTGAATATTAAACATTATACTCAGACGTAAAGAGTGATAAATTCCTTAACAGGCAAAACAGGCAAAACTGCCAATCCAGTTAGGACCTTTGTAAACAAAAAATGCAAACGAACAACACTCTGCTGCAAACACTGCAAATCCGTAGCTATTTTTTTGATGGTGCTAAATGGCTGCATCTCTTTAGCGATGCACCTAATTATGGAATTATATTTGTGCCAGTATCCTGAGCAAGCAATGATTTATTCTGAGCACACAATGAGAGATTTTGAGCACAGAAAAATATATTTTGCAAGCACATCAATTATATTTCAAAAAGAAATTACACTTGAGCAAACAAAAATATATTCTGTGCTCCATAAATGTGTTTGCACGTTAGTTTTACTTATAATGTTCTCTCACAAACTCTTTCCATGGTGCACAAACAGACCGCTGTGCTCGCTCGCTCCCCCATCCCTCTCTCGCTCTGCGTGCTCGGGTTTGTTCTCTCCGTGCGCTCAGCTTGGCACACACGTTACAAATGTGCCACAAAATCAACCAATCAGAGAGCTGGCGGAAGTACATCCTGATTGGCTGTTTGCTCTCAAATTAGATCGCTCGTTACATTAACCCGGAAAAAACAAAGGAGATCGCATCAGATAGCTCAGTAAAGTTGGAAATATATTCACAGATTTCGAACTTCACGGATCAATAACTCATAAGCGAAACACAAACGACGACTCTTAACTACCGTTGTAAGGCGAAATGGTGCGCACTCTCTGTGAGTGCGCACCATTTTGCACTGTCCCGTTTGTATTTTGTTTGCCGACTAAACGCCTCACTGATTGTTGATTGTCGGGAAGACAGAGACAGCCCCTCTGTAGCTTTGGTTGTAATTTTTTTTCCCAGTTGGGAAAACTGCATCGGATAATTATGCTTGAGGTGAAGATGCATCTTTGTTGTGTTGCCGCTTTTAGTTGCTACCGTTTTACGACAAATGCGACATACCGGTTGTCCAGGCCAATTGGTTCACCACAGCCATTTGCTTTCAATCCAAAGTGCTCCCACACTGCAGCTGTCACGTTCGGCTTTGACACCAATTCCATGTTTGTTGTTATTCCTCCAAATCTCAACTGGTGTTACCTCTGGATTACTACTCCTCACGGGGCTCTCATGCTGCACTCTGAGGTGCAGGGCCCCGCCTTCCCACACAGAGACAGAGTGACTGACAAGAGGCTTCACGTGAGAGACACAAGGACAAGGAAAACAAACAAGCATGCAAATGGAAATTATAGAGGCCGGCAAAATTATCGAGGTCATTTTAATTTATTGTATAATTAATTGATTTATTGATTATTGTGACAGGCCTAATGATGAGCTTGTTTATGAGGGGTGGGTTTACTATGTATTTCTGGATATGAGGTTGTGCGTCCCCTCAGAGTTGTCGTAAGTAAATGGTAAATGGACTTGCATTTCTATTGCACTTTTCCAGCATACTGACTGCTCACAGCGCTTTACAACAGTTGTCACATTGACCCATTCACACACACATTCATACACTGATGGCAGAGGCTGCCATGCAAGGTGCCAATTGATCATCAGGAGCAATTTTGGGGTTCAGTATCTTGCTCAAGGATACTGCAATGTGCAGCAGGGGGAGCCAGGGATTTGAACCAGTGACCTTCTGACTACTGGACAACCCACTCTACCTCCTGAGATGCAGCCGCCCTGAAAGATAATATTAAGATATTAGTAGTGCAGGAGTTCCTCACCGGCTCACCACTTAAAGTTGAAGTCTTACAGTTTTTGTTATATTTGCTAAAATTGTCATTATGATCTGACAATAGAATAAGAGACAGATCAACTGTAAAAAAATCCACTGTCTGTGGGTCCACCCAATGGCTGTAATTGGGTTTACAAGAATCCACCACTCCCGAATCAACACAACCAATCAGCGCTAAGGGGAGTGTCTGAGAAGTGTCAATCATGCTCGTGCATACGCTACTGGCAGCCCCCCTCCCTCGTGCAGTGCGTACTCAGCAGTGCCCCTCCCCCGTGCAGCGCCTGCTCTGGTCAGATAGGTTCAAGCTCAAACTGTAAATAATGGCGGAGAAGCAACAGAGCAGGAAAAATGCTCCGCCATTGCCCACGTCAAAAAGAAGAAATAAGAAGATTGACGAAGAAAAGCAGTGTAAAAAGAAAGAATTGGACTGTGCCAGAAAGAAAACCAGGATAAATATTGGAGCATCATTTCAGATGTGGAGAGAGCTGCGGGATTTGTAAGGACTTAAGAGAGTTGGCGGCTTTTCTGCTGGACAAGTAAGGACCCCTGCTTGATGTGTTTCATTCTATTTTTTAACCACAAGGCTAAGGTGGCGGCGGTTACAGCAATACTCGCAATAGTGCATATTGATTTATGATGTTATAGTCGAGCAACCCTAACCCTACGTAGCTTGTTGGTAAATCTAGCTTGTTAGCTTGTATGCTAACTCCAGTGTTTAGCTTTTTCTTTATGGCTACTGGTTAGCAAAAGTGTCTTTCAAGTGACCAGGCAGTTATAACGTTAGTTTGTGTTAGGTACGCTCTGAAGTGGTTGAATTAGTTTCGAGAAATAATGTTACTTATGCTTCAGAAAGGCAGCATGGCATTGCACCGGGTAATGATTACCTGGTATCTCCGTCTACCGCGATGTAAGGAATATTGTTTGTTACTCGGGTTACAGAGAGGAAGAATGAGGGACCTGGGAGCTGTACTCATTCAAATTATCTGGCCAAGCCATTGTTTCGCCCAGCCGAGAAAACTCTGTCTCTTGTCACCAGCAACAGGAGCAGGCAGATCAGTTCGCATTCCTGTTGGGCAAGCATCCGACATGCATCCCTAATACCGTTTTTTAAAGGGTCATTGCCTCCGCATCACATGTCCATGATTTAGCTGTGTTCAGCCTTTGAAGCTTGAAGCAAAGCTAGCTGGATAGCTATACCCAGGAGGCTAAGCTAAGGAGACACAAATAACAGTGGCACAATTGAGAGAAATATGGTAACAGTGGCACACACACACTAGAGGTCTGCAACCCGACCCAACCCGAGCTCTGTACCGACCAGTGCTCGGTGCGCTCTCCTTTTTTTTGGCTTTTTTTTTTCAGACAACACACACACACACACACACACACACACACACACACACACACACACTTTCTCTTTCTCTCTCTGTATATAAATAAAAGAAAAAAATATATATATTAATGTACGGTATGTAATGGCAATATTAATATATTATAACTAGAAAATACAAGTTCTGAAGAACTTGCAGCTGTGAATGTTGGCTGTTGAAAAGTTGACACTGAATGCTGAATGGTGCTTGTGCTCATAATGTCACAAAAATAGGGAACATTATGTAAATACGTTGTGACTGGTTTTGAATGCCTCCAGCATTCACAATTAATCAGAATAAATTATTTTATAATCATGTATAACAAATTTGATGTTATATCATGAGTAATATTTAGAAAAATATACAGTAATACGATAAGATGTAATTTATTACAATATAATGTTGTAAAGTCAAGGTCTATATGTTATATTATAAGCGGGTTGAGAGGTTTAGCTTTGTCTTATACCTTGGGAATGATAAATACTTAAATTAAGCATGATGCTTCATCCGAACAGATACGTCAAGTGCATCATCATCAGCAGCAGCAGCAGCTGTCTGTCAGCCCCCTATAAAATAAAAATAGCCTATAATCCATATTTATTTCAGAATGATTTTCATGTATTAAAAACAGTTCTGAAATAAAAAAGAGCATATGTATGTGTGTATATATAATATAGATCAAATTCAGCTATCACTAAAATAGAATGTTTGGTCATTAGTTTGGGACTCTCAGTGCTTTGCAGTAGGAACAGAGGAGAAAATGTCTGGTGCATGCAGACTGTGTGACTCAATACAACTCTCAATACAATCAGAGAAATGTTTATATTTTCTGGAAATCAGGAGATTAAGTCACAACGATAGCGACCATATAGCCTCATATATGTATTTTTTCACCCGAAATCCAATGCCACCACCTGTGAGTCTACAGTTGTGGAGATAAATTAGACCTGCATGTGGAACTACAAGGGAGACAGTGAGCAGTAACCAAGTAACTGTCATGTTGTTTTTTTCACAAATATGGGAATTATAGTCAAAAATATCATTAAAATGCATAGTTTTATATAAAACAGCATCACATTTTTTTGCCGGCCTATACAAGGGCCCAATTAGATTTCTTTTCATGGGGCCCAAAATCCCTGGCGGCGCCCCTGCTGGCTAGCCAGGCAGTGGAGTACTTTGATGCATGTGATGGAGCATTGTCCTGCATAAAAATCATGGTCTTCTTTAAAGATGCAGACTTTTTCCTGTACCACTGCTTGAAGAAAGTGTCTTCTAAAAACTAGCAGTAGGTTTGGGAGTTGAGTTTGAGTCCATCTTCAACCTGAAAAGGTCCAACTAGCTCATCTTTAATAATACCAGCCCATACCAGTTTTTGACTTTTCAGAGTCAGTTAAATCTCGTTTTTGGCCCATTTTGCCTGAGGAAAAAGAAGCTGCCTAATAATTATGCACACCCTGATATAGGGTGTTGATCTCCTTAGGCCACACCCTCCCTCACTACACAAATACACATCACCTGATATGCTTAAATCCAATAAGCATTCCAGTTTATACAGCTTGGAGTTGGAAAATATGCATAATAATGGTGATATGGTCAAAATACTGACTTGCCTAATAACTGTCCACACAGTGTATATATCAGGAACTCCTCAAGGGCAGAGTCAAAAGAACTCCGGACCAGCCATGGAGAAATGCATGGCCTCTGGTCACAAGATTAGACCCACCGAGGAAGAGACAACACCGAGGGAAGGCACCAAAGAAGCAAAGAGCCTGGTCCTTCTCAACAAACGAGGAATGGATCTGCCACTATGCCAAATCTGAAGTATGTGGGGCACCTCTGGGACCCCACAACCCTTCCATCCAGATGAATTTGCCCCGATAAACATTGATGATGAGCAGCAGCTACTACCGGAACGACGGAAAGGGGAAAGGATGTCTTTGTTTTTGCCTAATGATTAGAGTAATGACTGTACTGACAGGGCTATCTGTAGTCCTGACAATTCTATACCAGTATGGGAAAGAAACATGGGCCCTAATCCATTCCAGCGTCCATCACAGAACCACCAAAGCCTTCCAGCAGGACTGCTGGTTGGTTGAACCAAGAAACGTGTTTGTCGCATGGGATGACAACCACACCCAACCTGTCCCATTTGAGACAAATACAGAGTCAAGATTCAAATGCATGGGTAGTAGCCTTTAATGCTACAGAAATCTGGTTGGACATTGTTCGAAGAGAAAATCTCACCGAAGGACGACGGGCCATGGAAGACCTCCAAGTTGAAGTTGAGAAAGAAGGATTAGTCCTAAGGATGCTGATCTTGATAAAGAAAAAGCTCAAAACGGCACGATGCAACTGGATACAGCCAGAACTAGAGCTGGTAAATACGGTTCCTTTTAAGGATTCGAGTCATTATGAGTCACTCACTAAATTGAACCGGGTTGTGCGAGTCACTTGAGTCACTTGAGTCAGTATTGCCTAATCACCATTTCAACTTCATTAATCCCCGAAGGGAAATTAAGTCACTGTAACAGCTGGTTACATTCAAATACAAGAGCAATAAGAACACAATGCAATAAAATACTATATACATTCATTGTCAACCACTGATGGTCGCGGTTGCCGCTTTATCCCTTTTGTTCAAGGGGTTGTGGGGAGGTTTCTGGAGCCAATCCCAGGTATCTAAGGGCGAAGGCAGGGTACACCCCAGAATTACCAGCTCATCGCAGGGCCCTTTACTGATGGCAGAAGCCGCCTCGTAAGGTGCCAAGTGTACATTCTGCACATCAGGAGCGATTTTGGGGTTCAGTATCTTGCTCAAGGATACTTCGTCAAGTAGCTCAGCTCCGCCCCGGGGAGCTGGGATTCGAACCAGCGACCTCCCAAACACTGGTCGAACTGCTCTACCCGCTGAGCTACAGCCGCCTACTATATACATGATTGGAAAAATAAAAGAAATACTAAAATGAAATCTGATTAGCCACCCCAAGTGCCACCCCAATATCTTAAAATATGATTGACTATGTGCCCAGTCAGAGGCGGGCCACTGCACTGAATGAAAACTGCACTCTTGTTTTGAGTTGCAGTTCCCAAACCTGAGAGGCAGAGATGCGATAAAGTAGTATGTAGCCTACAAAAAAAAGGCGCAAAGAAGAAGAAGTTTGTATGGAGCCCCATAAGTGACATGAGAAAAAAAAAAAAAGCATTGCCAGATCTTGGCTTTGAAACGCGAGATCTCGACTTTCTTTGGCGAGCTCTCGCAAATCCGACAGTGCATATGAGAACCTCTACAGACTCTCAGAGAGCTTATAGCCACTGAAATTAGGTTACAGTTTGTGATTTTACCAGCATGAGGCGAACAAGTGAGTCAGTTTCCATGGCAACCTGGATGCGAGAGGACGCTGGCGTGAACATCGCCGCTTCTCAGTCCGTAGCAAAACTGCTTTTTTCTGTTGGAAAAAAAAGCCAAGGTGTCCCTACAAGCTCTGGGGCTGTGCTACTGTAGGAGAAACACTACTTTAATAAACGTAATTAATCACTGGGATCAATTATACACTCGTAAAAGGGGCACCACCTCCGTTGTTTGATCTGTTTGAATAACCCGGAGGAAATTACTCAAATCTGGACTAAACGTTTAGTTTATAACGGTCCTAATCAATATAAATTGACATATTCAATTTCATATTTCATAATTCATAATTCAGTTCAATCTCATGTTCTAAAGCAGTAAGTTCTTTTTCACAGTTCCATGGTTCTCCACCTTTAAATTAAACTTGCACAGACAACGACGTACAATTATATATTTTTATTAACTAATAGTTCAGGGTAAATAAATGAAATGGTAATTTGGACAAACAATAACAGAAAATAGAAAATAGAAAATGTGACTAATGTGCAGATGGTGAAATTGCGGATCGGGTGAAAGTCTTTAAATATTACGAGAGTAATTTTAATTTCTAACGAGACCCTATTGGAATTTCTTTTAAGATCAAAAGATAGAAGATCAGGAGGTAGAAATCATAACCTAAGACACCAACTCATATCTCACGTGTGTGAATTCATCTGTATGGAGATGTTCAGTCTGGGAGTCTGGGAGTCAGGACGTCCGGGCCTTGGTCTCCTCGGGTGCTCTTTGCTCGACTGCGTCTGCAGGGTCGGTCCAGTAACCCGAGGGAAGTTGCGGCTCGTCCGGTACTCAGCTGATGACACTCTTGGTCCACGGCCCAGCGGGATGTCCGCTTGAGAGCGTTGGGGGTCAAAGCCGGTCTGGCTTGGCAACAATGTCTCTTTCGTTGGAAACCCTTTCCACGGTTTCTGAAGCAGTCAATTACTGCAGGTCTTCATCAATGATGATGCTAATAAAGATTCTTCTTAGTTTCTTCGAGTGGTCGTCTTAAGGTTATTCGAACTAAGTCAACTTGCTTGACTAAGAAAAACTGGAGGATAAACGCTGGTCTGGCGGATCTTCTCTGTATAGTTACTCAGTAGAGGATGAGTTAAATTGAATTCACTTCCTCTGAGTCAGGCGGTGATACTTAACGATATATATATTAAACAAAATCAAAAACAAACAGAACTTCGTTCTGCTAGAGTTTTAAAAGTAAAAATACTTAAAGAATTTAGAAAAGAGAAGAGGACAGGAAAGAGAGAAAAGTGTTGGCAAGAGCGCTGGCAAGAAGAGTAAGAGGGGAGGAGCGAGAAGAGAGAGCATGTCTCTGTGTTTTATTAGGCTCCCTGGGAGGGAGGAGTGATAGGTTCACGCCTTAGACCACATTGTAGCCTAAGTCTGAACTAACAAAACTTAATTTAAAGAAACTATAGTTTTAATGTTTCAAGATTGTGTTTCACCTTTCCCAGAATTTCACCATGGCTTAATATGTAGATTATGCCTACGTGAAATAATATGGCATTGTTGAAATCACTTAAAGTTTAAGAAAGAGATATCGTGATTAAAATAAAACACTTAAATATGCAGTAGAACAGAGGACGAATACATATCTTTCCTGTTCAACATCAATACTTATTAACACAAACATGTTTAGAAACATTTAGTGGCAAATAAGAAGTCTTTAACAAAAAGTTCTCCTTGAAGTCTGATCCATCCAAGTCTCACCCTGTACCAGACACAGAACACAGAACAGCATGTCGTAAACAAGGCTTGACAAGGGGGGTAAGGACGAAACAGATCATCTGTCCTGTTGGACTTCTGAAAGTGGATTCCTGAGAGGATGGAGGGTGTCTGTCTGAAAATGGGGGTTACCAAGTGGTGTTAGTTCACCATCAGTTCATCATCGTAAATAACTTAAGAAAGTGTTTGTCTTGAAGGTTTTATTGCAAGACGACATCGTACTCCTTTAGCCAGATGTAGGGATGAGACTTCGGGGCGCCTGTCCTGAAAACAGTCTGCTTAGGAATGAAAGGGGTGATTAGTAATTAGACATTAGATGTTTGTGAAATCAAGGGACGCATGGGCAGGGGCTCCTACACTACTAACTTTGAAGGCTGCCCACCTGAACAATTGGCTCCGTGGACTCAACTTTCTCCGCTGATCAGCTGTTAGCCCCGTCGATCAGCTGTTGGCGTAGCTGGCCTGGCTCCTTTTGTCGCTCTCCTCTGCTGCTGTGGTCTCCCCCGGCTCGTGGTGATGTTGGATGGTTGCTGGTCTTCAGGTGTTCAGCACAGGAGCTCCTGGACCTCTGCTGTCACTTCGCCCCAGGCTCTATCGCTGGCATTGGATCTCTTGAGGCCCCCGTGCACCCAGCGGGGGCAACAGATCTCCCAGATTAACCCAGAGGTTGTGGTGGAGGGAGGACCAACAGAGAAATGACAGCCCACACAGTACTGAGTACGTTGGTTTGAAAGGCTAACAACTGATCGGTGAGGCTAACAGCTGATCAGCATAGAAATTTGAGTCCACGGAGCCAATTGTTCAGGTGTGCAGCCTTCAAAGTTAGTAGCACAGCCCCAGAGCTTGTAGGGACACCTTGGCTTCTTTTTCCAACAGAAAAAAGCAGTTTTGCTACGGATTGAGAAGCGGCAATATTCACACCAGCGTCCTCTCGCATCCGGGTTACCATGGAGACTGACTCACTTGTTCGCCTCATGCTGGTAAAATCACGAACTGTAACATAATTTTAGTGGCTATAAGCTCTCGGAGAGGCTATAGTGGTTCTCACTGTCGGATTTGCAAGAGCTCGCAAAAGAAAGTAGAGATCTCGCGTTTCAAAGCCAAGATCTGGCAATGCTTTTCTTTTTTTTCTCATGTCACTTCGGGGGCTCCGTAAGTTTGAGCTGGTGAACCTACAGGTGAAACAAACTTTTTTTCTAGTCAGTTGTGAAAGATGTGAGTAGCCTACATTTTATTACACTTACTGTGCCTGTAGTTAAAAGCTGTAACGGTAATAAGCTAAACATGTACTGTTTTGACTGACAACGATGCTAAAGCTAACATTTAGCTATTCTGTACTGCATAACATTGTTATGTTAGACCTGTGTAACATCAATTACATTTAGTTTTCATTCGTGTGTATGCACAATTATTTACTGTACAACATATAAGAATGTCGTGCATTATGGGACTATTACAGTATGAAAAGAAATCAGAATATAAAGGATTTCTTCAAAAGAAAGAAATCCAAAATAGAGCCAGGTCAGGGGCAGATCAGTCAGTCAGAGGATGAGAGCCAGCTTGTCCTGACACAGCCTTCAGCCTCAGCTGTAACTTTACACATAGGTATGTGAAATCCTGATAGTTCAAGTTTGTTCTCATGTTTGAACTTAATAATTTGGTTTGATTTTGGCATTATTTAACAGTTGGAAGGTTGTTTTGAGGTTAGAATAAAGTATGGAAGTTTTCAATCACATTTGTATGTTGCCTTTTCCTGAATTTTGTGACTAGTATGTCTATTCTTGCTTGCAGTGTTAGTACTGAAGTGAAGTAGATATGAGTTGTGGAGACAAAAATGGTAAATTAATGCTATGCCAACACCTAGGTGTGGGTGTGTATTTTCTTGTGTGCATGTGTGCGTGCATACGTGAGTGTATATGTCTGTGCGCAAGCGCTCCTGCTCACACTTCATGCCACCCCTGCATAAGTCAGTGCCCCACTGGTGTCACCCCTATCAAAAATGTCTGGACATGCCCCTGCTCAAGACACAATGGATTGACCTGATGGGGCCTGCAGAAAGAAGAAGTACAACAATGGGTGGTTCCATGCTTGTCCAAAACAACCAACTACTGGGTGAAGTATGCAGTGTAATAGAGCTAACACCATCTGCACCATTAGTCTCGCCAGACGGCACTGTGAGGAGCTTCCCGGCTGGGAGGCTCATTGCCGCTCACATTACGGAGAGAAGTATCATACATATTCACACAAAGTGGTTTGGAAGAAGGTGCAAAACAAATGGTGAATGACATTCCCACCTAAGGCTTAATGTACCAAATCCATTCTAGGTCATGGTATGTCACAAAGGAAAGACATCAATGGAGAGTCCATCCCCTATGTCGCAAATCCTCCTATAGTCCTTGATGAAGGACATGCTTTCAGAAGAAGCCTGTGTGGGGGTCAAAAAACGCAGGATATGGATGTCTGGCGCTGAACCGACTCTCCAACAGTGGAACCTGTCACTCCCCAGAGGAACATTGGCTAACTTGTGGCACAGGAAGACGGACACATACATGTACCTGGTACAAAACAGTAGCGAATACGGTCAATAGAGCCGTTTCCACAGTGGTTGAAGAAGCCATAGAGATAATTGGAGAAGGATTTTCAGGCGTATGGGTAGGAGAGCTGCTTGCCCAACTCTGGCCCTATTTGTTGATGCTCATCGGTTTCATCATCATGGGCGTGATTGGATATGCATTCATTAAGGATGGAGTCAAGGCGGCCATGCACCTCTGCAGAAAGAAGACGCCCACCAAACAGGGAGAAGATAACAAACCCCTCCTGTGGAAGGAGGAGGAGCAAACCCACTTATAAGACATCAGGCAATGGAGAACTCAACGCAGTTCCTGATTCTTGACAAGGACCAATAATAATTTATTCTGCAACCATGGCGAACAACACCACAGACCTAGAGCCAACAACTCTCTTCCAAGTGAGTACAGTGGAGGTTTATACCCTATTGGTTGTGTGGCTCCTCTACTGCTGCACTGGGGCCTGGTCCCCAGATCAGCCCATGAGGATCCTGGCTCTACTGCAAGGATGCGCTAAAATAATCATCAACAATGCATTTTTTGGAGTGCGCGATCTAGCCATATCCCTTTTTGCAACGTACATTCCGGGTCTCATTATCATCAACACCAGCAGAGTAAGGCTTTGTCAGGGCGCAGCAATCCTACTCTGGATGACTCCAGATACAGCTACTATTTTCTACGCCCCACTGAGATTCGCTGACACTATCTACAAAGCTTTGATGGCAACAAGTCTGCTAGCATACCTCGTGACCATGAACTTGGCCCTGCAAGAAAGAGGAAGAAGGCATTGGCTGATCAAACTCAGCGTCATTATTTTCTTGGGCCTCGACTTGGGAATGCTTTTGATCTTGTATTAGTTGGACATAGTTGATCAAGTAATCATAGTCATCTGATTTATGAGATATGCTGCCGGAGCCGAACGAATATCTCTGGGATCTAACCCAAATGCTGTGGTGCAAGCTATGTGGAGCCACAGAAGGTGCCATACATGCCAACAGTGGCATTTGCTCTAAGCCTTGAGGTAGAAGCCAAAGCATGAGTGATTTGGAATTCTGCAGCAGCCAGACCAGGCCTGGAACCAGTGATTGAAGTTTATGCTGATCGCACCTACTGCCCCCGTATACGACGTAAAAATGTGGGAATACCCCAATGGAACCCGAATCTCGACTTCGCATTTGAGTGATGGAAGGTTTGCAGCATTTGGTCCTCAGCTACCAGCGCTGAGGACTCCCTCTTCATCTCCTTCCCTGAAGAAGTCTACTGCTGATGCAGCCACCCAGACAGGCTGTGTGAGCTGGTATTGGGAAGAAGCGACGGGAGACATTGTCGAGCAAGGTCCCTCAGCGCCACGCAGTGAGTCGAATGCTACTGACATCTCAGCATCACTACCCTCCACTGCAGCATCGCTACCTTACCTTACTGCCAAGCTGCAGGGTGATTCTCTGCTGATAAATCCTGCTGTTGGAGAAACGGCAATGGAAAGTCAACTTAATAGGCAATGAGGACTTCCGTCAGCAGTACCTGATCTCAAGAAGGGGGTGTCAGAAAAGTTGAGATCCATACACTACTGCTATACACAAATACAAGTATAACAGACATTATACACAGTCCTAAAGATGATTCAGAAATATATTGAAGCTTTGCCTATTATATTGTGTTGAACATTTTAATGATTCTATCATGATTGTAATAACATGTAATGACTCTGTTTTGAGTACAGTAAAAGAATGTGTAATGTTTAGTCATGATTGAAATCAAATTATTGGAGTTAAAAACATAATGAAAATAAGAAACAGTTAGAATTAAAATGAAGAAACTAATCAATAGAAGAGTTGTACTGAGCTGAGGTCAAGAGTTCCAGTATCACAAGACTCTTAGTCATCGTCACAAGACTGGTAGTCATTGTCACAGGGCTATTATTCATAGAATGAAGAGACGAGCTGAACATAAACAACAAACTGGACATAAACAAAGCCACTGTCCGGAGCAAGGAAGTAAACACATTCCTGGAGAATGATGTGCTCAGGGTCTGAGAGATGTGGAGGGGGGTCAATCTAAAAGAGTATAACCAAGAACCGCGGACAGAACAGGGTTCTTCCACTCGCTTCTTCCTTAGAGACAGAGTATGTGAGCAGCCTAAACATCGCAGAAAGGACTTCAAGAAATCTACAGCAGAAATCGACAAAGGAAATAAGAGAGCAATGGATTAACTATTTTACCAACAAGCTGTGGATTACAATTTGGACATTGGAGTTCTTTCATTCACTCGGCTGGCATGGCATTTGGACTTTGAGGAAATTTGGGGACCTCGGGCGGGGTTGTGAATTGCTTCAAGGACTTGGACTTTCAGGAGGAAGGGAAAGGCATACTGGATCAATAGCCTGACCCTCTCAATCTCCACTACACCTACATATTTTGACCAGCCTCAGCTCTTTTAGATTATTTTTTTATTTACCAAATTGTGATGTTATCAATAAGAATTCTTGATAATGATTGATATTAAGTGAGAAGTTTTGGGCTGTATGCCTTCCCCTTGCTAATTTAATGCAATAAACCTAATAAATGAAATAAACATAATTCAGTAAAAGTAGAAAGTAGTGGACATTGATTCTTGATTCTTAAATGGGAGTGAGAAGTAGGTGATTAGTGTCCAAAATATCTTAAAGGTTCTTAAAGGTTACTCTAGCCTAATAAATTGTAACAGTCCCTTAGGGTTTTACTAAAGACCCTTAAAATCCAACCTAGCACCATACCAAGTGTACAGATCATTTAGAGGAGAGCGGCCATTAATGGATGTGGCTGGTGGCCATATCTGACTCAGGAGCTATTCAGGTCAGGTGTCAAGCTGTCCAGCTCTCCTCGTGTAAAGGCCGGTCTCCTGATATCTCCTCCATGCTCTTGAGACTGTGTTGAGAAATACAGCAAACCTTGCAACTGCATGAAGTGCATTGATTTCTGTATAGAAAGCAAATCCAAGCAGCAGATTTGTGACATTTGCTAAAATGGTGTAATCCCGTTAACATCAAGTCAAAATTTCATATCAATCTGCACTTGAAGGGAACACGCATATTCTGTGCATGCCAAATTAATGTTGATGTAAATGTAGTCAGTAACAACAATAGATCCCTCAGTGTGTGCTATATTGACAGACAAAGCTGTGGAGATAAACAAAAAACAAAGTAAAAGTAAAATGATAGTTGCTGCTTTGACTGTCCGCAGTAAGTCCATTTTATACATTAATTAATTCATTATCTGTAACCGCTTATTCTTTGCAAAGTCAAAAATAAATAACAATGATAATAATTTACACAAGATTGATAATAGTCTACCAATGATTTCTCATGCAATGGTTGTAGTCCAGGTTTAATATACAACACAGTATGTAGTACGGGGTCCCTGCTCCATCTCTCTATCAGCTACAGGGACCTTGGTCTGAAAAATGTTGAGGACCCCTGCAGTATATGTATGTGTGCTTGTTACCTGATGCTAGCATGGAAATGCATTGTGTTGAATCTGTCTTTCCAGTTTAAGTGTTTAAAATGTTTATTTCAACAAGTGTAAAAGTGTAGTATGCAAAGTAATTTGAACATGCTGACATAACTAAAAAGAAGTCAGGTGATAAGGGCTTTGCAGCTTCACAAGAAATAGAGCTGTCCTTCCTCCCACCTAAAACTTTGAACTCGAGAAGCTAAAGTTTGTCGCTGACTGTCTTCATTTGTCTCCAACAGGGCCCATGTATCGTCTGGAGAAGCAGACAGAGCCCAACGTGGCAGTAGACCTGGACTCGACACTGGAGACACAGAGCACCCTGGAGTTTTGCCTAGTCAGAGAAAACAGTGAGTAATCCCAGTAGTTCAGTTGCGTTATTCTACCACCACATGAATGATTCCAAAGCTGGTTCTGCTACAGCCCCTTCACTTCACCTCTTATCCTACATGAGTTGTACATGTAACTGTTTAAACAGTATTTCACACCTTAAAAGTTTCATGGTTTTGTCCATTCAGACATGAGATCACAATTTTCTTCCATGAGTCTTAAATGTACAGTGTTGTATATCGAGTATTTAGCGGCGTCTAGCGGTGAGGTTCTAGATTGCAACACTCCCTCGTTCACCCCACCCTTTCTGATTACGTTGGAGAAGCTTCAGAAGCTACAGTGGCCCTCATGGACAAGAAACACATTTTATAAATATGCTCTCTTTCACAACAGCATAGAGTATTTCTACTTATTCACATGATGAGGTGAAGATGTATTTAGTTATTTAGTCTTGTAATCTTGCTAGTGCTACGTTACCAGCAGCTCTCTGAGAGGCACAAACGGAGGCAACGGTGCACTAATATTTAACGTTATACATGCCGGCATGTCTTTTCAGTGAAACTAATGTACTGCTAATATACATTGTACATTATTTAGGTTGTGCACCATTAGCAGCGAGGTAAATTACCATTGGTTGTAATCTTGAAAGCAGGACACTTCAGTGTCAATCTGCGAACATTTTTCTAACATCAGAAATTTCCATCCGGGAAAGACAACTCCATTGTTTAGTATTGTTTTATGCCGTCGCTTGTCCCGATCTCATTTAGCTTCTTGGAGTTTGCATTTCTTCGGCAACAATTCACGATTTCTTGTACAAAATAAGTATGATCATCTATCCTTTATCAGATTGTGGTTTCAAACTTCTCACAGTACAGACTGGATGGATGGATGGATGGATGGATGCAAGCACAAGATAAATTTTACTGTTGCAGTAGCATAACACACAATATAAAAACAGACACAGGAATGGTAAAAACAACACAATAGTTACAAATACATACATACATACATACATACATACATACATACATACATACATACATACATACACATACCATACTGTGACATTAAAATGGGACGGATAGAATAAATAGAATAAGATATGACTATAAATCTAAAATGTGTAAAAAAAAAAAAAAATGGTTGTGCTGTCTCCTCTCCCTGCTCATAGAGTCATTGTAAACTTTTATGGCAGTGCGGAGGAAAGACTTGAAATAATGGTCCTTTTTGCTGAATGCACTCTTCTGCCTGGTCAGCAGGTAATGGAGAGGATGTGAGGTGTTGTCCATGATGGTAAGCAGCTTGTGCATCATCCTCTCCATGACCATCTCAATTTGCTCCAGAGCAGTCCCCATTACAGAGCCAGCCTTCCTAATGACTTTGTTAAGTCTCTTATTGTCGCTGGCCCTGATGCTACTCCCCCAACAAATAGCTGCAAAGAAATTGCACTGGCAACAACAGATTGATAAAAGCAGGAATGTTTAGCAGGAAATAGCAGCCACGCGCTCTTCTTCTTCGTCTTCCAACCTGGTCATTTTTGGCAGGAGTGGGAAATGCCCTCACTAGTGCCAGGTTTGTCTGTTCTGGGCTACTGTAGAAACATGGTGGTGCAACATGGCGACTTCCATGGACGGAGACTCGCTCCCTTTAGGTATAAACAGCTCATTCTAAGGTCATGAAAACTAGAGCCCGACCGATTTTTAAGGACGATACCAATCCGATATTCCGATATATCGGCCGATATATATATTTTTTAAAAAAAATCCAGAAACGCGTAACAAAACATAAACAGATTTCCATAACATTAGTTATTTGTAGTTATTTATGAGTCCTCACTGAAATAATATGATAATGCAGTTTAAAAATGAACTTAAATAAACTTTATTGTCACAACAGAACAGAGGAACATCAAAATTACAGGGTTTGTGGCATTCTAAACACGAGTGTTGCCAACAGGGACGTTGTAGAGCAGGGGCGCCCAGGTCAAAGTGATCTACCTACATAAAAAATACTAAACATCTATTTATTTATACGTACACTGAGTATATTTTATGTAACACAATGTATAACTGATATTGAGAGAGTAATGTAACCCTTGGTATTACACATAAAAATTGACAGTAGTAACGTTTTTGAATGACTGAAAAATGTCCTCTCCCCGCGTGCGTTCCTTCATGGGCAGTAATGTTAATAGCTCCTCTTGTTCAGTCATATCTGTAAAAACACCATCCGAATAAAAACACACAGCTGGGCTGTGTCGCTGGTGTCTGTAGACTCGTCTAACTGCAGTGAGAAATACTTGCTGTCTGCGATGTCTCTCCGAGCTGCTGTGTCAAATCCTCGGCCATTACTTCACAGCGCTGAGTAACTGTACTTCTTCATAGCTGAAGAGCTTTAAATGATTGATGATAATATTTCTGGTTTGTTTTTTAATTCCGAAACAAGGAACAGCTGTCTCAACGAAGGCCTTTTATCATCTCTCCATCTGGGAAGGACGTCTTATGCTTAATGATGCTTAATGAACTCCTGCCACATGATCGGTGTCGGCCTCTCCGCTGTGTGAGAAACGACTGTTGTCCGATAAACTGTGATTTTAGTTCCCTCACCTTTCTCTTTCTCAGCTCGCCTTTTTTCAGACAAATGCACATTTTTTTATATCCCTTCATTTGTTAATATCAATTGAAGCCGCTAACCAGGTCACTTAGCTCGCTTGTGTTTTGCAGTAGCTAGCGCGTTTGCGCATGCATGGTGACCCTTGACCCATGACGCGTGACCCGTACAAGAAGAGAGTTGTAGAGTGCCCTCTGGTGGACAAACTACGCAACGACAACACTCTTAACATTGTTGAAGGGTGTTTCATCCATTTTTATTTTATTTTTTAAATGTTCATTAATCGGCCATTATAAATGCCGATACCGATAGTTTGGAAAATGCCTCATATTGGCCGATAATATCGGCCCGCCGATAAATCGGTCGGGCTCTAATGAAAACATAACTACTCTCATTTTCGGGTGATAATACACTGAGTAAAACATACTTATGAATATTATATTCCATTTTTGCCAAGTCTGTACCGCTAGATGCCACTACATATTACACACATACATGTATTAAACAGCAACTGAATAAGTCGCTAAACTGAAGAATAATCAACTAAGTCTGTCAACCCCTCTTTAGAAAACTTTGGATGTTGATAATTTCCTGATTGTTAACAAGGAACTTAAAAAATAAGGAAGGGTCATTACGTCAAAGAACCCTGCTTTGGGGCCAGACTATTGTGCCAGTTGTATTGAAGTCAATGCAAGATACATGAAAAAAAAAAACTAAATCACTAAAACCCAACATATCTATGTTGTATGACTTCCGATGTAGAGAAACGGAAAGAACACACTTCAGAGGGTATGATAACCACTGATTTTCCCCTCAAAGATTGACAGGGCTGACAATATTGTGATCAAACGAGGCAGGCCTGACTGATAAACTGACTAAATTCCCCTTTTGATGTTGCATAAACACTATTTAATTGTGCCTTATTTAATGCAAGGCCCAACAAGCCCCAACTGATCCTCAATTAAATGATAAAATCATTATTAATGAAAAACTTAAGGTGGTTTTTCAAATATGCGTTTGTTTTGGTTGCAAAGTAAAGTAACTGCTTTTGACAGTCTGTATCTAGTATATGGTTCCCAAGAAGTTTTTTCTGTCTTTTTCTTATTTCTGCTATCTCTGACATACTATATTTATTTATATTGATAACCTGTCCCCCCTCTTCCAGTTCGTCAAACTGGGGTAACGTACACTTTGTCAGTTATGTGCATTTGTTTTGATGGAATTAAACAAATGCACCACTATCACTAATATAAACATGGCAGATTGATTGTTACATAAAAATTTAACTGCATAGAGGGCTGAATCGAGAATGTTTATAGATCTTGGTATTTAGTTTATATTGTTTTTTTGTTTTGTTTTGTTTTTTAAATTGTTTTTTCCTCTGTTTCCAGGCTCCAGGGGCGAGGAGAGCTCAGAGGAAGACCCTCCAATTGACATCACAACAGTCCAAGACATGTTGAGCAGTCACCACTATAAGTCCTTTAAGATCAGTATGATCCACAAGCTGCGCTTCACCACCGATGTCCAGCTAGGTACATACTGCTAGCTGTTGGCTGTAAAACTCAGACAGGTTTTCATTTTTCTCCAGCAGCCTTATTTATAAAAATTGTGTTATATTTACACTTGAACTTAGTCTCAGTGTCGCTTCTGACAATGTTCTTCCGTTCATAAAAGATGCTGAGCATTCGAATACCTTGCTTAAGCAGGATCTAATAATCCCATTTGTAATTTAGACACCTGTCATCTGTAAATCTCAAATCAATTTATACCTTGTGATTTATCCTTATATAATGCCGCAGAAAAATTAGGGTTTATTTAGGAACAGCTATTAAGCAAAAGAGAAAATCAAAGTTTTCGAATGACAAGATAATGGCAGTGGTGGAGGAGACTGAAGCCAGGCAACAGGTTGTCTGTTATCTGACTGGTCAAGTAGCCAGTGACCTCACCTACTGTATGTGTTGTCTGAATGGTCAGTCACGTATCCCAAGGTTGATCCAACCTGCATTATTTAACCCTTAACTGGTTGTATTTGAGACCTTTTTGAAGAGAGGAGAGGAAACTATGATAAATCTCCTTTGGTTGACTATAAACTACCTATGTGATTAGTCGGTCACTACTGAAATGCAGTTGTTGTAAGATGCCCCAATAGCTACATACATAATATGTTAACTCGGCACAACAAAAAATAATGCATCTTTTTTTCAAAGTATTAACAAGTGCATGTCAGCTCCGCAAATGTATGTACTATCTAGCATCAGCAGGGTGCAAATACTTTGCTATAATTTGCTTAACTGTGTTCCTGTAAGGAAAATATATCTTGCAAAAAAAAGTGTGTAAAATAGCTTGCAAGAAACCACAGCCATGCTAGCTAACATCACAGGACGAAACAATAATGTGGTAACTGGTCGTGTCTTTGGCAACTTATAAGAGGGAAAAAATAGCAGTTTTGTGCCAAAAAGTGTCTGTCATCCTATCTGTCCTACCGACTGTTTGTCGCACTGACTGTACATCGCAGTTCTGTCCGAAAAACAGAGTCTGTCCCCTGCAGCAGAGCCAGGTGGCTCTCGCAGTTGAATGGCTGTGCTTATGTGACATAATTTGGAGCAAAAACCTTTAACTCACCATGTCTTTGTCACCTTACACTATTCTGTTGTTTTAGTTACTGTCTGACAACTTGTATTGAAAAAAACCACCGCGACTGTCAGCCCTCCTAACTGAGACTTGTGTCACCTTTCCCCCAGAAAACAGCATCCCTGCCCGCAAGTGAGAGAGTCATACAGTGTCCACTATTTACTGATGGCAATTGTGTAATTACGTAATTTAGAGCAAAAAACATAATTTTGTCACTTTCCATGATGCATGGTGGGTCAGGATCTCAACCACAACACATTATAACTGCATACATATGATTATAAACAGTCTGCGAATACATGTTTAGATTAACGGAGATTAACGGTCTCTCATCCTCACCAAGATACAAAAGAAATAGGTGGGAAAAATCTGTTAAGTCAGTCTTGTGGGTAGTGAATGAGATAAAGGTCCTGTGTGCGGGATTTGGAAGGATTTAGGACACACACACACACTAGACTGTGTTTAGTTGGAGAGGAGAACTGCTGGCCTGGACTGGGGATATTGTCGGAGGCTGGAAGGAGTGCTTTGAGGAGTGGCCAAGATTCTCAGTTGGGGGAAAAACTCCTGCCACAAGCAAAAGAGTTAAAGCACCTCCGGGTCTTGTTCGTGAGTGATGGGAAAGTGGAGCATGAGATGGACAGGTGGTTTCTTGTGGCATCAGCAGTACTGCAGGGATTGTGCCGGACCCTAGAGGGAGCTGATGAAGAGGGAGCTGAGCCGGAAGGCAAAACTTTTGATATACCATTCCATCTGTGTTCCAGCCCTCACCTATGGTCACAAGCTGTGGGTAGTGACCATAAGAACAATATTGTCAATACAGGCAGCCGAAATGTGTTTCCTCTGTAGGGTGGTATTGGCCTTAAGGCAGGCACACACTGGCCCAAGCGTCCGACTGGACTCCGATTCAACTTGCGAAGTCTGAGCGAGTTGGCCGTCTGAGGATTGGACGCCATCCGCTACTCTGATTGGTTGTTAGCAAGCTGTTCAATGACCATTCTGATTGGCGGTGTGCTTGCGAATCAGCGCGGCGTGTGGGAGGGGCGGAAGTGACGATGGTCTGCACTCCAGTCCGTCATTTCCTGTTTTCGTGTTTTCGATTACTACTCGCGCAAGCACAGAACGTGGTTAAGGCAGTGTGTTTCAATGCAATTTTTCTGCAGAACGGGTCAGACGAGAGGCAATGGAGTGGTCGGATAAAGGCAGTTGGCCGTTGGTTTTAGTCTGGGCGGTGTGTGGGCCCCTTTAGAGATAGGGTGAGAAGCTCGGAAATCCGGAGGGAGCTTGGAGTATAGCCGCTGCTCCTTTGCGTCAAAAAGAGCCCATTGAGGTGGTTCTGGGAGTCTCCCTTTGGAGGTTTTCTGGACAGGACCAACTGGGAGGAGACCCCAGGGCAGAACCAGAACTCACTCACTGGATTATATATCTGATCTGGCCTAGGAACTCCTCGGGATCCCCAAGAGGAGCTCGAAAGTATTACTGGGGAACAGGACGTCTAGAATACTCTGCCCAGCCAGCTGCCAGTGCGACGTGACCATCGATAAGCCGATGATGATGTATGGATGGATGGATCATTAGCATATAATCATCTGAAACTAGGGATGCCATCATTCTTCAAATCAATGATTCCATTTGTCTTTCAATTTGTCTTTTTTCCTCAGCACTAACGGCTTTGCCATTGTTTGGACTATCAAGTCTTGATTTGTAATGAACTGAAATAATGAAATAGAGCATTGGTTTTCTGCTCTGACAGCTGTCATTTACCCTGGTCCATCAAAAGTGATTGTGTCATGCAGTTTACAAACATATACAGCTGCTTCTATCCGGATAAAACAGTCATAATGTGCAAATACAGTTAACTTGTCCGTGGTAATAGCAAAAGAAAGTCTTGTAATCAAGTGGTAATCATGTGTATGAAATCTATTTCTATTCATGAACTGACATACAACTCCTTTTTTCAGGCATTTCAGGAGAGAAAGTGGAGATTGATCCTGTCACCAATCAGAAGGCCAGTACAAAGTTTTGGATTCGACAGAAACCCATCTCTATTGACTCGGACCACCTCTGTGCCTGTGACCTTGTAGAGGAGAGAAGCCCCAGTGAGTGGACCAGTGACTTAATTTTTTCATCTGTACATGATATTCATAGTAGAAGCATCATCGCTGATGCAGTCCGTTTTCTCCCTCAATTGTTTTTCTGTTTGCACACATCCACATACTTTTATAGCACAGGGTAGAAGTCAAAATTTCCAATGAGAGCTACATTAGGACATTCGCTACAAACAGCAAGTTGAAAATACAAAATATAAAAACATAAATCCTGTTGAACTTTAAACTTAATCATAAACCGATATGCCCTCAGTGTCCATTTAGTAGCCGTTCCCATCCATATAACAATCAGCACCCTGGTAAAGCCTTATTAGCAGGTAGAGATGGAAAAAATACAGGAGAGAAAAAAGCAAAGGGGTGCTGCACACTTCAAGGAGCAGTTTGCAAGAAACTAAACTTTAAAACAATTGAGAAATTAGCCTACATTATCAACAGGGTGTGAAGAAACAACAGCATTGACATTATGTCAAAAGACGTTTATGTACTGTGTTGCAGAGATGTCACTGAAGTTAGCATGCTAACCAGCGAGCTGCAGACCATCATGTCTCCTAATACCACTACACTCAGGAAGGTGATAATCTGATAGCCCCTGTAGTTTCAACTGTGATTATTTTCCTAACTAAACTGAAAAATCCATACACCGTCTGAATTAATTATTCTCTTTTACTTAACAAAGACGAGCTAAATTGTCTTGTTAACTCATCGTAAAACACACTTCATTCAAACTGATAACTGCTAACAGTAGCTGGCTTCTGCCACAGATAGCTAACAAAGAGCAGCAGTTGTTGGTTACTCTGGTGATATCCTGAAACCTATATTTTTGGAGATACCTTTAAATGCTGGCCATATCTTACTAATTTACTTTTAAATATTCTAGGAGGGAGGGAACCCGCAGAATTTGGGTGTGCCGATACTCTTTAATCTGGTTTATTTTAGTCAGTGCTGACCTATTTAAAGATTTGTGGATTGGCCCAAATCCTGATCAGGTCATCTCTATTTTTAAATATCTGTGACATTTGCTGTTGCTAGTTTTAAACATGTTCAACAGGTTATTGGTACATTTGATCAGCTGACAGAGCCAATAAAGTCATGAATATTATCACATCCTGAATATTCTCTTATTTTTAAAATATGTTCATATTAATTACACTATCATGCCAGTCTGTACAGTATCATTACAGTCGCAGTCAAAAGTTGAAATACATTTGTGGCAGTCTTCAGTTCCAATGATTTCTACAGCTCTCATTTTTCTGTGATGGAATGATTGGAACACAAACTCCTTTGTCACAAAAACATTCATGAAGTTAGGTTCAATAAAGAATTTATTGTAAGTCTTCAAAAAATGTGACAAAATCTGTCTGGATCAAAAATATAGATACAGTATTTCTAATATTTGGCTAAATGTCTCTTGGCCATTTTCACCTCAATTAGGTGCTTTTGATAGCCATCCACAAGCTTCTGGTAGTCCTGTGGCTGAATTTTTAACCACTCCTCTTGACAGAATTGGTGAAGTTCAGCTAAATTTGTTGGCTTCCTGACATAGACTTGTTTATTCAGCACAGTCCAGATGTTCTTGATGGGGTTCAAGTCAGGACTTTGGGAACCAAAACTTCAATTTTAGCCTGATTTAGCCATTCCTTTACCACTTTTGATGTGTGTTTGGGATCATTGTCCTGTTGGAACTTCATCCAAGAGCCATCTTCTGACTGATGATTTGGGGTTTTCCTGAAGAATTTGGAGATAATCCTCCTTCTTCATTATTCCATTTTCTTTCTTTAGAGCAGCACATGGCAGCGAAACAGCCCCACAGCATAATACTGCCAGCACCATGCTTGAACATAGGTATGGTGTTCTTGAAGTTAAAGGCCTCACCTTCTCTCCTCCAAACATATTGCTGCTCATTGTGGCCAAACAACTCAGTGCTTGTTTCACGTGACCACAGATTTTTCCTCCAAAAGGTTTTTTTCTTTGTCCATTCGGTCAGCAGCAAACTTCAGCCAAAGTTTCACCAAAACTGATCGCTCAAGTTACTGTATGTATGTTTTTGATTTGGTCACATTTTCAGAAGACCTATAATAAATTCATTATTGAACGAAACTTCATTAATGTTTTTGTGACAAAGTAGTATGTGTTCCACTCATTCCATCACAGAAAAATGAGAGCTGTAGAAATCATTGGAACTCAAGACTGCTTTGATGTACATGTTCTTTACAAAATTGACATTTTACTTCATCTCATTAAGAAATTAGTTTTCATGTCCCATGAAAAAAATGTGAATGTGAAATTAGTTTTCATGGGACATGAAAACTAATTTCTCAATGACATGAAGTAAAATGTCAATTTTATAAATAAATACAATTTCTAAATTGACCCAAAAAGAAAAGCCATCTGGACAATGGCTTTTCTTTTTGGGTCAATTTCAAAATTTTATATCCTGCATCTATCTGGGACTTGCATCTGACCTGCATTTCTTCAGCACTTTCCAGTCTACTGACCATCACATTCACACACGGATAGAAGGTGCAACATGCTCATCAGGAGCAATTTGGGGTTCAGTATCTTGCTCAAGTATACCAGGGGAATCAAACCAGCGATCTTCCGATAACTGGACGACCTGCTCTACCTCCTGAGCTACAGCCACCCTGCAGATGCGCAGAAATGGAGAGACAGGATGATAGGCGTGATCAGTACTAGGGCTGTAATCAACCAAAGAAATTCTTGGTCGACTGAAACCCTGAAATTTTGACTAAAAATCGACTAATCGGGGGGCAACTTGACTCTGACGGCTCTGACAGCGTCTGACGGCTCTGACAAGCATTTGCATCATGTGCATCTGCGAAATATAATAACCCACGATTACCGAAAAAATTTCAATATCAGCACAAGAAGGCAATTAAACACAAAAGGCAATTCAGGGAAAATTATTTTTATTAAAGTGCAAAACGAAATAAAGCTGTGCATTACTGAAAAATAAAGCATAGGCTCAAAACAATAGCCTACACTCAGTGGGCACGGCGCAATTGCGCATTAGGCAAAAAAGACTACTAGTAACTGTAACTGTCTTTGGAAACTTATACGAGGAAAACAAAACCACAGATATACGTGGAGAAGCGTCTGTCCTCCCGCCTGTCTGGCCGACTCCTCATCACATTTCTGCCCGAAAAACAGCGTCTGTCACCGGCAAAAAACTTCAACCCATTTGTACCGGATGCTGCGCTGCGCTACATTCCAACTACCGCCTGTTGCTGCGTAACGCAGCTTTGAAGCTCCCGCCGGCTGCATTGGTGATTTGTCCTCATTTTCATGACGCATGTAGCATATAATGCACTGTCATTGGTTCAAATACACATGAGGTGGGTCTTGTTGAGTTTTTTTGCCGACAATCACATCAGACATACACGTTCAACGTGATTGTCGGCCAACCACGCGACATTTGGGTGGTCACGTGGTGACAGAATTTATCGACCCAGAACGTATCGACCAATAAGTCAACCAGTCAACTAGGACTTTACAGCCCTAATCAGTACATCTTTTCTATTGTCTATTTCTGTCTCATTAAATATGTTTTCCCTCTGTGTCTTACAGGTCACGCTATATTTAAGCTCACTTATCTAAGCAACCATGACTACAAGCCCCTCTACTTTGAGTCTGATGCTGCTACTGTCAATGAAATAGTGCTTAAGGTGAGTTATGGCTGATGTCTGTGAGTGGCCACTTTCTCTTTTCTTAGGATATGGTTCTAACAATTTAGACTTAGTCTGGGCATGAAAAACATGTCTAGCTCATAAATAAGCCTGGGCAGAGTTTCTCCATCCAAAGGTCCTGAGAGATTTCAATGTGGCAGACAACCAGGAGAAATTCCTCTTAAATATTGTATGTATTTATTTACACCCTTTGTTAGTTTCTTTGTCAAAGTGTTAATAACATGATGAAAGTATCATATGAATCAGTATGTGATGCATACACAGAGATTATTGCAAACAAACATTGTGATTGGTTCTATTCAAATAATTTATATGTTGTACATAGTCAATTATTCATTAACTATTAATACACAAGTGGAAGGAGGAGTTATGTTTTTGACACATTAATAGACACATGATTCAAAACAAACTGAAATGTCCCTCTGTCTGCTTACAACAACATAGTGGTTCAGAGTGTGACACCAGGATGGAGATCATTTTGATCATTTGATGTCTTTGTTATTTTATTATATCTGTGGTGAAAGCCTAAAGCTGCACGTTTCAGATGAATATTTTTACACACATAATGTTTTATTTTGTGTGTTTGTTTTTTCAGGTCAACTATATCCTAGAGTCCCGGGCCAGCACCTCTCGGGCTGATTATTTTGCCCAGAAGCAGCGGAAACTGAGCCGCCGGACCAGCTTCAGTTTCCAGAAGGAGAAAAAGACTGGTCAGTAGACAGACTGAAGCTGCTTTGCCCCATGTCTGTCTGCACATGTAGAGACAGATGCATAAACGAGGCCTGACAGTCCCATACATACAGACTAAAGGCTAAACAGAAGTGGAGGAAAAGAGTGACAAGCAGGATATGGACCAGGAAGGCTCCTTATTGTTGTTTTTCTATAAAAAGGCAAAGACCTCCTGTGGGACAGATTTGTGGTTGACAAGTCACTGTCAGTTCTTGTTCATCCACTGCCTCTGACTTTAAGCTCCATCCTCCAGGACGGATTTGTACAGCTTCAACCAGTTGGTTGTACATCCAACAAACAAATCAAAGCTACATGCTAAATATTTGCTTATGTCCTCCATCTTTATGAGATTTAACACAACAAAATGAAAAGAAAAGTTTCGCATTTTTAATGTATTGTACATAAACATTTTACATTCAGGAGATGAAATTATTATAATATAGAAATAAAATAGCTCACTTTGGATTTTTGTAACATACTCCTCTGCCTTGAATCCAGATAGCAACTCCTTCACATCATCTACACTCAGTTGCCAGTTCATTAGGTGCATCTAGTTAAAACTAAGTAAGTCTAATACAACAGAGTTGAAGGTTAATTTATTTGTCATATTACAACACTGGTTTGTACAATGAAATTAAATTGTAGTCCCTGTATGCTACACAGGGATATCTATTTTATATGGTGGAGTGTTGATGAATTGGGAAGTCTCTAAGTCTGAGGGAAGAAGCTGCTCCGTAATCTGGTGGTATGGCAGCGATTACTTCTGTATCTTTTGTCAGATGGCAGCAGGGTGAACAGACTGTGGCTGGGATGGGTGTTGTCTTTTAGTATCCTTTGGGCTCTGTGCAGACATCTCACTTCACATTCTTGCAATAAATGACCAGCTTTTGTTGAAACCATTTTTGAAAGGTGTTGAATCAACCTTTGTTTCTTTTGTCAAAATGTATTGAGTTATGCTGGCATTTCTGTTCATTAGCCTAGGGCTGCAACTAATGGTTATTTTCTTGATTAATCGATTAGTTTTTTGGTCTATGAAATGTCAGTCTACCATAAAGTCCAAGATGATGTCCTTAGATGTCTTGTTTTGTCCACATCCCAAATATATTCACTTTACTGTAATAGAGGAATCCATAAAATATTCAAATTCAAGAAGCTGGAATCAGCGATTTTTTTCTTGAAAACTGCTCAATCTGCTGAATCAATCATCAGAATAGTTTGCAATTAATTTAATTGTTATCAACTAGTCGAGTAGTTAATTTCATTTCAGCAACTCTATTTTAGCATACCTCAGTGATACATTATGAACTGGGTAGACAAAATAGTAGACAGTGTAGCTGAATCAACACCTCTCTTAAACATTCTCAACATCATTCAACATAATAACTTTCATGAAGGGAGGATTTAATGAAAAGCTGCTTTAATAGATGGCATTCATTTTAGCAAGGCTTATCTAATAAGCTGGCAACTGTGTATTAACAGTGTTCATGCAGGGTGGTTAGGAAGGGTCTGATTATGGCACATTTTTAGGATTTTAAACAAAATGATGCTTCATATGAAAGCGTGGAACAAGACAATATCATAAGAGAAATGGTCAGTTTTGTCTTTGTGGATAAATTGACACACAGGGAGGTAACTCATAAGACCCAGTGGTTCAATCTGTGGACTCGCAGTAGCTGCAGAATGAGCCAAAACTACGTGATTAGGAACAGATCTCAGTGGGTGTATGACAGGCAGTCAGTTAGACTGCAGATAAAACTTCATCCATAAGACATTTGAATGCCTTGGTTATACAGTATGTTGTATTTATCTTTTGTTCCTGCTTATAGCCATGCTCTTTCTTGTTCAGCAGTGAACCTGACAGTAGAAAAAACATGGTTATCATCTGTGTCATCACTCACTAAAGTGAGGCTCAGAGTTTTGGTTCACAGCTTTGCATCATTTGGAAGCTAGAAAATCCACAATTGGGCAGAAGTTACTTGAAGCCTTAAAGGTACCCTGTAGAGTTGTTTTTTTAGTCACCAGTAGTATCACAGGCCAGGTATTCAACATGCAAGTAAACAATAAAGGTTTCGAAATGTTCAGAAATCTACTTTGTGCGTGATTAAACAAAGATGCAGAGAGACAGAAAATGTCTTGTTGCTCCTGAGCCTGAAGCTCACAAGTGTGTTTGCATGGAGTAAATATTTTATGTATCCTGCTCTGATTGGCCAGTTAGTTTCTTGCTTCCCACCAAATTGGCATGAGAAAGTGTTTTTTTGCCAGGCCATTTGTTTTCACATGTCAGTTTTATGCTTGTCTAAGGTCTATCGCAGATGATTGTCTGAATAAAATGGAACCTTTTCTTGTGTCACTGGTTGATTTCTGATTCTTTGTGTAGTGGTGGGCAGACTGGCTTCTATCAGTTTGTTCTGTGTTACCTTGCTCATTCCTCACAGTTGATTGCTTATCGTTGGGCTGCCTTACACTTGGCACCTCCACCTCACTCCTGAGTTTGTCCGCGTTGTTTGCAGACAGCTGACGATTGTGCTCGTCCCATGTAGACTGTAATCAGAGCATACTGAGTTGGGGGTAAGTAAGTCTGTTTTGTATGCTTTCTGTAATCACATATTGCAGCGCTTCCTAGTACCAGACTGCAGCTTCTGCTCAGCTGTTTTTTGCTGTTGACTGACAGTCGTCTGCTTCGGTGGTAGGTTTTTAGGCGTCCGCATCTTGGTGCGCTGTCTCTGCCTATGCGTCTGGGGTGTCATTGCACCCAGGCTGACCATTAATTCTAGCTTTGCCTTTTGTCCACATATGAACTGTGCTGCTTGACTTATAGTAACTTGCATAATTTGCATGTTCTTATTTACTGTTAAATTGCTGTATATGTTTCTCTTATGAGAGAGAGAGAGACGCATTGTGTTTTCCCTGCTGTGCAGAGAGTATGGAGTAGTGGCGTGATGAGAGGGAGAGTGTCCTGAAAGACACTGTGCCACCTGGCCAGCTGTAGTTCCCCCAAGTTCAGGAGCTCTGGCTGTAGGAACGAAGGCCAGAAAGAAGCATAAGCAGTCGTGATCCTGTGGACTTCATGCTAAAGCAGTTGGAGGATATGCAGCCTTCGACTGCCCCCTTTTGAGTCACTGTCCAGTCTTGACCTTCAGCTTCTGTGCTGGAAGACTGTTTTCCTATTGGCTATTGCTTCAGCTCTGCGAGTGAGTGAGTTGGGTGCACTCTCTGTGGATGTTGCATGTCTCAGGTTTGTTGAAGGAGACAGAGGGGTCCGCCTTCTCCCAAGCCCCGCTTTTCAGCCTAAGGTCTTGGCCAGGAATTTTGTCTCCAGGCCTCTGGTCCTGGAGGCCTTCTATCCTCCACCATACCTCTCTGCAGAGGCTGTGAGACTTCACAACTTGTGTTCTGTCAGGGCCCTTAGGGTCTATGTTGACCGCACAAAGTCCTTCAGACAAGCTTTTTTGTGTCAAATGGTGGATCAACGTTGGGCAGGCCTATTTCAAAGCAGTGCCTGGCCCATTGGTTAGTGCAGGGGTTTTCAAACTGGGAGGGCCCGGAGTTATGACAGGGGGGCGCGGCAACACTAAATATAAATGATGCATCATTCTTCTGCACTGCTAGCTAGCAAATCCTAGACAAGTTTTTGAAAGGACTGCCAGGTAAACGTAAAGCACCAAGCATGAATCTGCACCAAACTACCAAAACAAAGACAAGAAAATATGATGAGGCATGTCTCGCCCTCGTCTTCACCAGTACAACGGTGGGTAATGAGGTGAGACCACAGTGGGTTGTGTGTCTCAAAATATTAGCTTCTGACAGTATGAAGTCGAACAAGTTAAGATGCCACTTGGAGACTTCACATCCCGAACACAAAGAGAAACCCATTGATTTCTTCAGAAAAAAAATATTCAGCTGTCATGCACAACAGAGTTGCTTTACTAAAGCAGCATCTGTGGCTTCCGATGCTCAACTCGCCTCCTACAAAGTAGCAAAGAGTTGCTCAGTGTAAAAAGCCGCACACAATAGCGGAGGAATTAATACTACCTTCCACTATTAATATGGTTTTAACTATGACTGATGAAGCAAAAGCCAGCAAACTAAAGGTTATTCTGCTGTCAGACAATACTATCGCAAGGCGCATTTATGACATGTCAAAAGACATAGAGGCGCAGCTTAATGAGAAGATACGACACAACTGTTTTGCTCTGCAGATGGATGAAGCGACTGACAGTAACAAAGACTGTTTATTAATAGCATATGTCAGATTCATTGATGCGAAGATTTGAGGGAGGATTTGTCTTGGCATTTTTTAATCTACAAAAGGGGGACCCTGCAGAAAAACTTAAGGAACCACTGGGTTAGTGGATCTAATCGCCCTTGCTTATGCACATGCGGGAGTGGATCCCCCTTCGAGGATTGTGGCGCATTCTTCAAGGGGAATGGCTGTGTCCTGGGTGCTGTTTCAGGGGACATCCTTGGAGGAAGTGTGTGATGCCGCTGGTTGGACATCCTTGTCTACTTTCACCATGATTTATCGCCTGAACCTGGCTTCATCTGCTTTCCCCTCATTTGTTCTTCGGTTCACAGGGGATGATTGAGTTGTTCGTTGGTTCCTCTGTCTGGGCCCCATTTTCGTTTACACATTCCAGTTGGCCAGCCTGGGCTCATGCTCATGATGTATTTTTTTCTTTGCCATTTGACCTGGAATATCATTTGTTTAAATGTTGTTTGCTGGTGATGAAAATGCTTGAACTCATTTTATGTTCTGTAGTTTTACTAAGCTGTGGTTGAATCCACCTTATGTATGGCTTATTCTGCCTTATAGGTGGTGTCAACTCACTCTCCTCGCGACTGATTTGGTATACGGTTGTCACAGGGTTACAGGTTCACTGAAATGAAATGAAATGAGTGTTTGCGTATGTAAACACGGTTTTATGAATGAAAGTGAACCTCAACAGTGAAAAGCATGAATGGCTTTGTTTTCACTTCCGATCCGATCCCTGAATTTGGATATCTGCCGATACCGCTACTATGCCGATACCAGAGCTCTGTTTGCTTTAATATTATTATCATCATTATTGTTGATTTTATATGAGGCTGAAATAAGCTCCTCTCTACAGGCAAGTATGATATGTACGTATGTCCCAAAAGGCAACTTGAGGTAAGTATAAGGTCAGAAAAGGAAGTCAGAAAAACAGGAAATCCTGTTAACAGGAAAAATCCCATCCTGAAAACAAATATGCAACTAAGGGTTTCAAATTGATTGATTTCTGCCCACTGGATAAAAATTCCTTGTGCTCTTTTACGTGGTGCTTTTTTAAATGTTTAATTGCGTTAGTGGTGTTGTACATCGCGAGGGAGCTTCCACCTCTCGGCTTTGCAAACATTGCATTTTGCTGTCTTGCTTTGAGGTGTTTCAAATGTAAAATATTTCCACACAGCGGACATGTTGGCTAGCCACAGTGCTGCTCAATGCTAGCCTGCTAGCTGGCTGCAAACTGTGGAATGGATTTCCTGAACGGGGGCGTGTCTCATAACTCTGTGTCTCATTGAGCCACGCCTCCTTTCGGACCTGATACCGTTACTGGATTGGACCCGATACCCATACTGGATCGGATCGGCCCCATCCCTAGTCTCACCCCAACCTCTCCAGGTGGATTGCTGGCCAGAACTGAATGCGGTTCTGCTCGAGGTTTCTGCCTGTTGAAAGGCAGTTTATTTCTTGTCACTGTCGCCAAGTGCTTGCTCATTGAGGCAATGTTGGCTGTCTGTAAATAAGTTATTTAGAGAGTATAGCTCAAATTGGAAAGTTTCATGAGATAATTGTTGTTCTGAATTGGCGCTAAACAAATAAAGACTGAAAGCAAGACTGAGTGTGACATATTATTTTAAAAGCTGTGATTGTTTTTTTTTTTAAAAAAATAAATGCACTTGATAATGGACAGAGAATAGATAGTGAAATTGATTGGCCTAATCATAGAATGTAGTCTCTGTAAGACATGGTGTAATAATGACTATTATTTTATGTAATGAGTATATGCTTAATTACTTGAAAGACATACTCTTAAGAAAAATGAAAACACAGGCCTACTTGTGCAGTAGCCTATTGACATGCTGATAGTTGTATTTCCTATGCATGTAATTTTACAGGGGTGTGTGTCTTTGCCTCCTTTTTTCTAAAATCAACAACCAAGTAGCTTGTTCTCGATTCTTGAGAACTTTTCTTGATTGTTGATTTCCTCCCTATATGAACTCTCATTGTTGTTTGTAATGTGGAGTTAAAGGATGAAAGGTTTTAAAATGCAAGTTTGGCTTCAAGAAATCATTTTATTGTCATTGATTAGACATGGGTATAAAAAAAACACTCATTCCGTGAGAAACAACAAAAACTGCAACCTGGATCCTGTTCATATGGCTTTACAAATTAATTTAATTTACAATATTTATATTGATTTTGTGGTATTTATTAAGCATAGTTATATAAGTCATTATCATATAACTTAATGTAATTCAGTTTAGTGTTTTCTATCTTCACCAGGAATTTATATTATTTCTTTATGCTACTTTATGATTTATAAATATTTTTTTTTTTGCCTCCAACAATGGGTTCAGCTTTGATACAATGACACCCTGCACTGATTATTATCTTGGAAATCATTTTTTTAAAAACAGTTACATTGCCATCTGGTGATCACGGCCAGTATGAACCCAGCATATGGGTTTGTTAGAGAGAAAATTACACATCTAATGTCTCACAATAATATTATAGACACGCTGCTTAATAACACACAGAATGTCTGAGTTAACAGTTCCTGATCCAAAGTCAGCAACCTGATCTGAGATCTACAAACCAGAAATCAACTAGGTGTCTCAGGCAGCAATCTGTTATAGTGGTAAAGTCGGAGCTGACCGCTTAGCATATGTGAAAGTTTAACCGAGTCTCAGTTTTTCTTAGTCAGTTGTGAAATCTAAGGTTTTTACAGGAATGAAAATGAAAATTCAGTCAATATCTACTCACCCATGCTGATGGAAAGTATGATGTGAGTTACGTCACTGAAGTTCCTTACATGACAAAACTCAATGGGCCTCATTCACGAACCGTTCTTAAGAACAAATTTGTTCTTAAGTCCTACTTACGAAGATTTTACGAAGATTGTGGCATTCATGAATTTTTTTCTTATCCAGGATTTTTCTTAGGTAAGAATAATTCCTACGAACACTCAGGAGTACTCTTAAGCACATTTCAGTGCTGACATGTTGGCATGGTTGTGTTGTCTTCTTTTGTTAAGTTCAATAAAATACATTACAGTGAAATGTCCGTCATATTTATGTATTTATTTATTCATTTCATTTTTTTTTTTCATTTTTCATTTTAATTAAATTAAATGTGCTAACACTTTAACATGAATCAAGTGGAAATCATACCGTCAATTAGTGATAGGTGGCATTTCTCCATCCACGGAATTCTCATTAATTTCTTTAAGTGTTTGTGATATGGTTCCCAGTGTTGAGGCAATCTTCTCCAGCGTCTCCGCTGTCCGTTCCGGATTGTGTAGTAGCCTACTGCGTCTGAGATCAGGCGTGGTCGTGGAGAGGCACGGGCGCGAGTTCGTGTGGATGTGCTGCTGCAGGAGGGCTCTGTCCGTTCTGGTTCTGTTGCAAGTTGGCTCTGCGGGACTTCATCTGTGATAAAAGAATAAATTAAAATAAAATCAAGCCAAGGTTGCAACCCCTCAGTCCAATACTATTTACATATACATATTTTGAGCTTACACGTTATGGTAAACTCCTGCCTTACAGGGCACACGTTTTAAATATAGGCTATATACTCCTAAAAAGTAAGGTGGGAAAATTTAATCAAATAAGTTACATTATAGTGATTTTGATTTTTCCCATATAGCCTACCTGAGCGTGCGATCTCCCCGATGATGTCCCCGATGCGCTGGTCCAACTCAGACATGGGTGTGTGTCTGCTGTCCCCCCTCCAGTCCGTTGCATCTCCCGACGGAATTTTGCTATATTTCTTTTTGTTTCGCATTTAAGGTCGAACCATTTCTTTTTTACCTCCTCTATTGTGCGTCCCTCTCCCGACACTGCATCCACTGCACGCGTAACTGCCTCCCAGGCCTCCTTTTTGTTTGTGTTGGTGCAACCTGCACTAAGGCTGCTAAATATAATTTTCTTCCTCCGAGTGTCTCCTGCAGCAGAACTTCTAGTTCTGAACTGCTAAAGTTTTTTTTTTTTTCTTTTTACCTGTGCTCCAACGGATTTACGCTTTGCTTTAGGCATTCCGTTGCTGTTTCCTCTGTGTGGCATCTTCACACGGCCCTGCAGTCCTTTTTATGGGCATTAATGGGCGGTTACCTATGCTAATCCTATGTTAATTGGACTCCTGGCACGCGCGCTCAATTTACGAGGAAATGGCATTCATCAATTTAAGAACACGGCTGCGAACAATTCAGCGGCTTAAGAACACGTTGATGAATCTGACGTAGGGTCTTCTTAGAAATCTTCTTAAGAAGGACTTAAGAAAGAATCTAAGAAGATTCTTAAGAAGATATTGGTGAATGAGGCCCAATGTTTTTACTCCTGAAAAAAGAGTCTTTATCTTAGAAAACTTAAAGTTGAATTAGTGGATGTAAAGACAAAAGTTCTCATAGGAAATACATGGTTTTAAAATGTATTACATTTGAGTACTATTAATATTTACCCTAATGTGTCTGTAACAGAGTTGACTGATTTTACTGTTAGTATGATGATTTTCAGATTAAATATTTTAAATCTTACATGTTTAAGCTTGGCAAATGCTGGAAGTGTTAAATTTAAAGTATTCTCTATGGGAATGAAAAAGGTTTTACAAAAAAACATTTTTTTTTTTTCTTATTTTGTCTAAACTTGAAATGTACCCGCAATTCTGAAATGGGCCATATACATAAAAATGTAGGAAATCTTGTTGGCTTTCAGCTGATGGTCTTATTTCAGATGTAGGACTTACTGTTTTGGCTGTAGAAGCCCTAGAGCAACAAGCACTCCAGCAACTCCCCCATAAGCCGCAATGTTCATTTTGAGCCTAAATTTCTTGAGTAGAGCAGATGATACCTGTTCTGTCTCTTGCTCTGTTACCCTAATTTTTCACTCTACAGAAATAAAAAAGACATCGCAGAGTTCAGCAATGTCTGCTGTTACTTCATATATAAATATTTTGCTGATAACCATTACACTTTTTTCAAAAATCGCAGGAGTTTGGGAGGCGTTTTCCCATTCATTCTTATGGGGACAAGTTTGGCTCTGCTACTGCTCCAGCACATGTGCAGCCAGAGAAACTGTTACTTTTTTTTACCTTTTTGAGCTCTTTCAGCCTCTTACTTTTCAGGTTTTCAGCCTTTTCAGCTTTTTAAAACATTCAGCTTTCTGCTTTTTCTGATTTTTCCAATATTCAGCTTTCTGCCTTTTCAGCCTTTCATACATTCAGCTTTATATTCAGCTAGACAAACTGTTTAGTTATCAAACCCTTCACCTTTTTAAGCTCTTTCAGCCCTCTTACTTTTCAGCTTTTCAGCCGTTTCAGCCTTTTGAAATATTCAGCTTTATGTTCAGCTATCAAAATGTTCAACTTTTTTAGCCCATTCGAGCTACTACTTTTCAGCCTTTCTGTCTTTTCAGCTTTTGAAAAATTCAGCTTTTTCCGCAAATAATTGACCATTCATTCTTATAGTTTTATGCATTTTAGGCATTGTATTCAGCAGATTTCGCAAATCCATTCAGCAGTTAGCATTCACACTGTATTTTCGCAGGAAATGCAAGTTTATTATTATCATTCCGTACGTTTTTCAGCACCTTTCTCCTCCTACAAATTTTGAGCTACAGAAACCATTCAATTATCAAAATGTACAGCTTTTTCAGGACATTACAGCCTGTATTTTTATTTTTTCTATCTTTTATACTTTTTGAAGTATTCAGCTTTATCTGCCAAAATCTTCCCATTCATCCTTATGGGGAATTTTTCAAATTTCATTCTGCTACTACTTCAGCATGCGTTCAGCTATAGAAACCATTCAACTATCAAAGCTCATCAGCTCTTTCAGTCTTGTACTTTTCAGCTTTTAAAAATATTCAGCTTTTTCAAAAAAAAAAAAGAACATTGAAGTAAATGGGAAAATCTTCAAATCATCTTCAAAACTCCTCAACTTTCAACCTCTTCTTGTTCCTCATACTTTGAGCTAGAGACACCATTCAAACTTTAAAATACTCAGAGGACCTTGAACTATTGGCTTGTATTCAGATTTTTAAAATCTTTTACGGTTTTGACATCATCACAGTTTTAGTTTTAAAGATTTTTAGCTCCTCTTCTGAGTTTGGATCCCACATCTTTTACTTCACATAGACAATATATACATAGAAATGTAGGAAATTTTTTTGGCTTTCAGCTGATGGTCTTATTTCAGACTTACGGTTTTGGCTGTAGAAGCCCTAGAGCGACAAGCACTCCAGCAGCTCCCCCATAAGCCGCAATGTTAATTTTGAGCCTAAATTTCTGGAGTAGAGCAGATGGTACCTGTTCTGTCTCTCACTCTGTTAGCCTCATTTTTCACTCTACAGAAATAAAAAAGACATCGCAGAGTTCAGCAATGTCTGCTGTTACACATTCATTCTTATGGGGGCATGTTCAACTTTGATTCTGCTGCTGCTCCAGCATTATGTGCAGCCAGAGAAACTGTTCACCTTTTTAAGCTCGTTCAGCCCTCTTACTTTTCAGGTTTTCTGCCCTTTCAGCTTTTCAAATATTCAACTTTCTGCCTTTTCAGCTCCTTCAAACATTCAGCTTTATGTTCAGATATCAAAATGTTCAACTTTTTAAGCTCTATCAGCCTATAACTTTTCAGCTTTTCAGCCTTTTCAGCTTTTTAAAACATTCAGCTTTCTGCTTTTTCAGCTTTTCATATATTCACCTTTATATTCAGCTGGATAAGCTGTTCAGTTATCAAACCCTTCACCTTTTTAAGCTCTTTCAGCCCTCTTACTTTTCAGCTTTTCAGCCGTTTCAGCCTTTTGAAATATTCAGCTTTCTGCCTTTTCAGCTTTTTCAGACATTCAGCTTCATGTTCAGCTATCAAAATGTTCAACTTTTTTAGCCCATTCAGTCCATTACTTTTCAGCCTTTCTGCCTTTTCAGCTTTTCAAATATTCAACTTTCTGCCTTTTCAGCTTTTTCATACATTCAGCTATATGCTCAGCGAGAGAAACTGTTCAGCTATCAAAATGTTCAATTTTTTTTAGCCCATTCAGCCAATAACTTTTCAACTTTGCAGCCTTTTCAGCTTATTAAAACATTCAGCTTTCTGCTTTTTCAGCTTTTTCCAAAATTCAGCTTTCTGCTTTTTCAGCTTTTTCCAATATTCAGCTTTATGTTCAGCTATCAAAATGTTCAACTTTTCAGCCTATTCAGCTTTTGAAAAATTCAGCTTTTTCTGCAAATTCTTGCCCATTCATTCTTATAGTTTCATGCATTTTAGGCATTGTATTCAGCAAATTTCGCAAATCCATTCAGCTGTTAGCATTCACACTGTATTTTCGCAGGAAATGCAATTTTTCTAGTTTACTTTTACATCCAATATAGTACAGACTGTCTGAAGGTTACACATGGCCTGCGGTTGTGAAGCCAGCTGGACTTAATGCCTAATTGTCAGAAACAACATTGGAGACAGCAACTGCTCTGCTGCATCATTGTGTTGTGTGATAAAACTGCACATTTTAGATTGGCCTTTTATTGTGACCAGTCCAACGAGGACCTGTGCCCAAATCCCCTGTTTAATCAGCAGCTTCATGTGCCACACCAGCCAGGAAGATGGATCATCTTGAATAATGAGTCTGAGAGAAATATTTCCTGTGTTCAATGGATGTAGTGAAAAATGGAAGCAAAAACAAAAGTGTTGCGTATAATATAATATTTTTGTTGAGTGTTTACAGTGTGTTAACATTTCAGCTAGGCTAAACTTTGAATGTGTGTGTCTGTGTCTATGTGAGACTGGCAGCCTGTCCTGCATGATGCCTGCTGGGATAGGCTCGAGCTACCGTGATGCTGAAAGCATGAGCGGTTCAGTTCATGGATGAATAATCAGGAGGTATGACGCTTCAGAAGCTGCTTCACTTTATTGCATGATCATAATACATTATGAATAAAATATCTTGGATTTTGCACATCAGAATAAAGAAAACAAAGACAACGGTGATATACTGTGCAATGGTAAATGATTACATGTTTTTTAGAAAAGCTAATACTGTACATCACATTTATCGACAAATATGTCATGATTTTTCCGCTCAAATTTAAAGCTTACAACAGGTCGTTTGAATCCTTTCATAATTGAATTTGTTGCAATATTTCAATGTTACGTCCTAAATCTCTTAACTTTTATTCAATTCTCTGTGTTGAATTTCCCTGGGTTTAATATATTCATCCCTGATTGTAAACAAATGTGACGTTGCCACTGAGACAGACATGAGCGGACACTCCCTCTGTACATGTGAGGCCCTAACAGGAAAAGTGGAAATCCAACAAAAGTTCAAACACAGAATAAACATAAATATACAAACTGTACAGGCTTGACAAAGAGAAACCGCTATGAACTAGTCAACTTGTGAAGGAAACTGTACAACAGGGAAACTAGACTCTGATGTCATTAACAAACAGGGTTACATGTCCCTCGAACTGAAAATGCAATCCTGTCTTTTGAACACATCTATTAGATGTTTTGTGTGCTTTTGTATTGTTTCCCGTTTCGCTCCCCAGTTTGTAATAATGAATTCCCCTGTACAGTCCCCACCTTCTTTTTTGTGCCTCCACTAATACGGAAATCTGGAAATCTGGAAAAAAAAAAAGCTGGAAATCTTTTCAAGCACACAGATTTGTAAAATGGTACAGCATTAGCAATGTTACGGAGAAAAATTATCAACCAGGTTTGCAAATTCTACACCTCTCTTTTTTCTTTTTTCTGTCCATCCCCACACTGTTCATCTCAACATGTGTTGCTGAGAGTGACTGTCGCCCAACACACCACTGCACATGTGAGAAAGACTGAGGTGGCAAAGACCTGTCCAGGTAACGATAAATTGATAAATTATGCCATTCGATCTCCATAATGTCACCAAACACTTATTTAAAGCCTGCATTGTGGATTTACCAGCAGCTAGGCCGTTATATTCAGTAGGGGGTGCAGTTGGGCTGATTTTTGACCAGGTTCTGGCAACAAATTTCAATTTCATCAATTCACTGATTGTCGAGCAAGACGTGTTTTCAAAGTTATTCCGGCATCAACAGGAGGTATGAGCTGCAGTGTGACAGAGCCAGTTCCAATCCTGAGATCACTGTCCCGATCATTTTGTGTCTGAGGATTATGAAACTGTTCTCTGCAATTCTATATTCCAGTGTTGTCTGTTGTATAGATAAGCAAAGGCTACAGTCTCCTCATCCCTCACCGCAGACATGATGTCTTTATTTCTTCAATGGAAATGATGAGTTAATGTGAAGTAGAACCTGAATGTGTTCTGTAGGTCATTATTCATCCGGCCACACAGGCTGCCTGTAAACTGCTGCTGCTCACTCCTGAGTGTCCAGACACAGGCAGAATCGGCTCCTGCTGGACCTGTCTGCTCACATGGAGTTTGCTTTTTGATAATTATCAATCAACATGGTGACAGGATTTTCCTTTACCCCGCCGAAAGAGCCAGAAAGCCGGAGGGGGAATGAGAGGGAGAGAGGGAGAGAAAGAAAAAGAGTGTACAGGAAAAGTAAACACCTTCACCTCTCGTGTGTTCTCTTCATGTCTGTGATGTATTCTACACATACAGACATTAAAACTGTAGTGAAACGCTGCTATGATGTCCATATGACTGTCTACAGGTCGTCTCCAGGTTGATTTTTCCAAGGCGAAGGTAAAAATAGGCGAAATTCCTATTCTCTAGATGCGCTGCAGCCTTGCTTGACTCATGCAGCCAGTGTGTATGCACTGACCTGTTAACACAAAGCAAGCAAGACGTAACGCACATGCGCCGCTCATGTAGCCAGTGTGGCCAGCCTGTTTTCTGCTTCCAGAATATGTACGGCCACACGTTTTTGTACGCAAATGAAAAATGGACAAAAAAAACGTGTGGGTAGAGACATACTTGGAACAATATTTGTCAAAATTAACAGCAAAAACCACTTAACAAGTAACTAAAAGATAAATTCTAAAGTTTCTTCAATGCAGTCACAGTGTTGTTAGAGCCAGCGTCTAGTGGCTTCTGGAAAAACTGCAGCTTTAGAGCCCTGTGTGTTGGTTAGACTTTGATGGGTGCTGCTTGGGCCCCTCACATCTCATGATTCTTTTTCTCTGAATGCAACACAGTTTCCTCAGTTTGTGTGCTTATAGCACTTGAAATAAAGCCCTGAAATTGTCCTCTATGCACAAGATATGAACCAGGTTAAGGCCCTGCCTTAGACAAACTACAGTATGTCAAGTCATACAATGGATTGTTCTTCCTTGTTCCCTCATCCTATCAGTGAGTTTCTGAGGTCCAAAGGCTCCTTATGTCCTTTATCGCTAACCCCTACATAATGAACACATCTCTGTTTGAAGAAGTGACGTACTGAATAGCAGCACTGTGTCACTACCTGCTCGCCACCAGAAGAGGGCTGTATCCTACAGCATAGGTCCTTCAGTTCAGCCCGAGTATTCAGGGGATCTAACAGTGTGACAGTGAGCACGTGCCCGCAGTGCTCACGTCCCATCCAACACCCTCGTCTCTCAGCCTTTTTGTCATATGAGTCTTTCCTCTGGTGGGACCTTGAGCATGCTGTCCATCTCCAGTCGAGCTCCGGCCAGCTCCTGAGCACTGGGGCTGTACGCACCCTCCGACTGGCGCTTCTTCCTTGCCGTGAGCACCATGAAGGTCAAGCCGATGATCGCTATCAGCACGCAGAAGCACAGCAGCGGGATGGCTACCATCAGCCAGGGGATCCCCTGTTTGTGGGCTTGTTTCTGCAAAGGCACAGAGTGCACAGATCAGACTCAAATGTCATGTTTCAGCCATCTTTGACAATCTCGTTCACTGGATGTTTGTTTAGATGTTTGTACATGTTGTTGTGAAGCCCAACTACCAGGATAAAATCATCGACTTAACTTTTCTCCAAACCACAGATTTGTTCACATTTTTACTTGTCATAGGTTACGTACCATCTTGGCATTTCTACAATATGTCTCATATCCCATTCCCATTACTTATTTCAGACCCGACTGTTATATGTGGAGTGGTGGTGCAGTTACAGGTGAGAAAGCTGCCAAGCCAGTGACTGCTGGTCAAGACTGTGTTTAAACATCTGTGAGTAAAACCACTGGATATTTCTGAAGGAGACCTCAGGCATCGCCAGTCAAGTTTGTGGTGACCAAAACAGGCCTTTTAAACAAGAGCATGATCTTTCCTTAACTGTATCCAAGTGTTTTTGGTTGATAGTGTTGGTAGTGATTGGGTTGTGTTGGGCAACTTATGTAAAATGTACATCTCTTGACATGTATGTCTAATACTAAAGAAGAAACATGCAGCAAACATACGTTTGTATCACAGATGGGACCGCTGTAACCAGGCGGGCATTCACACACAAACATGTTGAATCGATCCAAGCAGGAACCCCCGTTTCGACAGGGGTTAGACTGACACTCGTCAATCTCTGTTTCACACCTGCGAGGCAGAAAATCACATTGGGAAAGGATATAAACATACTTTGCAAACATGTAAGGCCACTCTCACATTTCTAAAGACATTTATCAATTTCAAATGTGTCCAAGCCTTTTTATGAATGAATACTACATGTGTGGTCTTTGGATGGAAAGCCCTTATACCTGTATACATCAGTTAGTTTTACTCATCAAACTCTAAAGTTAGAGAAAAATCCTTGAATCTTCATATTTTGGATGAACTGGCCATTTAAGACTCAAGCACTGCACTCTAATACACAAGGTTTGAGAACTAATATAAGGAGAGTCAAATTTACACAAAAAACAATGACATGGAAATATTCCATCTACAGTCATCTGTGACATTAGGTCAATGTAAAGTGTTCCTATCATGTTAAATGAATGTGAAAAAATCAATAATATAACTGATTAAATTAAATTCATGCAGAAGTATAGCATATAAGCACATAACATTATGTGTTAATTCAATTATTACACATAAATGTAAAGGAGCACTCTGCAGTTTAGGTGAAGAAATGTTAATGAGAAGAGAAAGATCTTCATTGGTTGATTTTCTTTCTGCCTAAACAAACTGAATAATCAAACTCTCTTTGTTTTGTATGACTGAATAAACTCAAGAAACAAAATGACCTTAAAGGACAATACAATTTATACTGTTTAACTTTGTTTATATGTGGCGGACCCTGCCACCTTTCTAGCTTCAAACTGGTTTTTGGGACCTTATTTTGCTCTAAGAACAGCTTGTTTATTCACTTATGGACAAAGTTTGTATTATTAACGCCTGAGTTCGAATTTCTTCTACAAAAGTATATAGTGCCCTTTAAGGAGAACTTCTACATTAATATAATGTGCTTTTCCAATATTTGTTATTCAATATTACATATTAAAGTGATGCGTTTGAGAATAGTTTCTCGTCCCCTGTAATAAGTCACACTCACACTAGTCATTTGATGTAAACACATTGACTCAACTTGACAGAAAAAGTTACTCTTTACAAAATGTGCATGCGTTTAAAACACTTTGAGTCTATGTTTTAGGTATATATTTTTTTAGTGTGTTTCAAAAGTGAGCTCACCTGCTGCCTGTAAAGCCTGGTATGCATGTACAGTTGGCTCCCCACAGCCCATCGTGGCAGATACCATCATTTGCACACTGGACATTTTCACCACACTGTAATGGAGGATAGTCCCACCTGGTGGAGAAGAGATTCAACAGTTTTGTGTTGCTTTGTGTTGCACTGTAAAGCCACAGACAGCACTGCCGCTTCACACAAACAAACAGGTGGATAACTGAGTACTCACTGGCACAGCGGGCCTCTGTAGTCCTTGGGGCAGATACAGGTGTACATGTTGGGTCCATCCTGACAGGTGCCTCCATGTTCACAGGCGTGATGCTCGCATTCGTCAACATCCTCATCGCAAAGCCTGCCAGCATATCCAGGGTGGCAACGACACTCAAACCCTGCTAAGTAGTCCTTACAGCTTCCATGAACGCAGGGCTGAGACCCACAGTCGTCAGTGTCCGTTTCACACTGCTCTCCCTCCCAGCCCAGGTCACACACACAGTCGAATTTATTAAAGAGGTCTTCACACGTGGCTCCATTCAGACAGGGACCAGCATCACAAACAGGAGCGCCGGTACAACCTAAATGAATCTTTGGCTTTCCATCTAAATGGAACTGAGATGGCTGCGGGGCTTTATAGTCGTCCACAAAAGGAAGGTAGACTCCTCCAACCCTCACTGCACCCAGACAGCCGGTGAAGCTCTCTGCTATAGCCAGCGTGGCTCCCTTCTCGGTGAGAAAGCGAAGGCTTCCTGTGCGCTCTGGCACGCTGCTGGCGTCTGTGATTCCATCCACAGTGATGACCCAGGCCGAGGCTTTACGTTCCCTCTCAGCCATCGAGATGTTCACACGATGCCAGCTCCCGTCGGCCACTCGGCGAACTCCTGTAAAGGTCATTGTCTCCACACTGTTGCCAATGTGGATCTCCACCCGGACTGAAGAGTCCAGCAGACCCACCAGGAGCAGGTCAGAGCCCCAGGAGGCTCTCAGGAGCACAGCGTTCTCTGAACGAGTCCGCAGCTCCATGTAGATGTTAGAGATGGGCTCAGCCAGGGAGCCTCCGGCACTGTAGTGCACAGGGTTGTTCTCAAACGTGGCGTTGTACACACCTACAGCACAACATGGAGAGAAGGACTTGCATTTGTTTGTTGCTGAACCAACAGCTGTTTTACTAGATACGTACAGTATGCACCAACTTTTTCTCTCCAGATGTGATACCAAAACTCAGGGTATCTTCTGACTTAGTGTTCGAAAGTCACCGGGATTACTGTTGCACTAAAAACTGTTAATTAATCACTCCTAGTACTCCTCCTGATACACTGCTGATACTTAGGAGAGCTCCAGAGGAGTCCTAACCTGTAAGGAGCTGCAGAGGATGGTTTGTGAGGCAGAGTTTTGGAAACTCTTCATGACAATGAGATTATTAAAGATGAGTTACTTTTATGACTGACTACGGGCTGGATGCAGATGAGAGCCCTATGGAGTGGGAACGCAAACGTAGAGATTTTGTCAGTCGGGACTTCAGCAGGCATTAATCAAACTTTGACTGCACCCATAGGTCCTTAAAGACGTTGTGCATATGGGCAGACTGACACAAAAGGGGGAGCACTGAGTGCAGAAATTCAAATGTTAAAGAAAAATGCTCTTTTAAACTTACTGCATGCAACAGAAAAGTCTTCCCTGCCACTGCACCTCAAGCCACCACTATAAAGATCAGATGGTTGGCATTGGATTTTTTTTTGCATATCAGAGGTGGTGCACTTTCAAGTTGAACTGATATTCTATGAGAAATAACATAGGGGCAATATTGTAAATATGAAAAAATCTATGTATTATCTACAGGTGTGTGAACTGCATTCATGACAAGGAATCCATTTTTTTACTGATAAACTGTACATTCCTGTGAAGTAATCATTCTAAAATCACAGTAAAACATTCAACCATGTGTCCACAACTGTAACTCTTTTTATACTAATACTACTTAATATCATTGTATGCATGCTGCTTATACAGTAACAGCTCTTCACAATTAAATAGAGGGAGTATTTCAAAGTCAGTCAAGACAGCTAATTTGATGTAATGGCACTAGTGCTACCTCTTGCTGAGCGCAGTTATAAAATGATGCAGATGTTCTTACATTCATATCCATCAGGAAGGTCCACACAATGGCCACCGTTGACACAGGGACCACTGACACACCACACACGTGTTTCGCAGGTCTTCCCGGTGTATTCCTCTGGACACGAACATGTGAAATCGTTGAATGTGATGGTGCACTCTCCTCCATTTTGACATGGCTTCACCTGCAAAGGGGAGCAGTGGGATGTGATATAATCAAGACACAACGAACTCAGCAAACCGTTTTAAAACCGCAAAACTTGAACATGTTAGCCCTACAGGAATTTAGAGGGAAGAATGGGAGAACTTCCACCACTGCTGGCCTCGTAGTCGCACCAAATTAATAGTAATAAAGGAAAATTAATCTAAATTAGGTATTTTTAGCATATCACATAGAGCATAGTGCATGGTGTTCATTCAGTTAGAGCACTCTTGCATCTGGTGATTTATATGTGCTGCTTTAACTTCACCGGCTCATTTATCATCTGTGTGGCTACCAGTTGTAACATCCGCTCATCCTGACGGAGGTGGAAAAAAAGACATTATTCTACTGACACACTCCACCAACCCATCCAACACCTCATGTGCTAATCTTTTGGTGATACTATTTAGTGTTTCAAGAATAACTCCACCAGTGTTACACAGTAAAAATCCCATTGCCTACAGTACCCACAATGCAACATAGCTACTCAGTGACATCACTGGAGGCAATTTATCAGATTACATGCAGCTTTGTCTGGAGCCACAAAATGCTTAGTACTAACTTTTGTTCTTTATTTTTTAACATATGCATAGCAACTGGGTTGGAACTATGTGAGGTTCACTGGGAGATCTGTATAACCTAGTTATGGAAAAGGTTACTTGATATGGAAGAAAATAATGGGATAAACAAATGGTTGGGCCTTAGTCAAAAGATGTGTATACATTGTTCTGTTACTGTGGATTTGATTAAGTATTTCTTAATAATGAAAAGGTCAACATCTGTATGTTCAGAGAATCTGTTCATACCCAGCTGAAAGAGTAATGGGCTGGTGATATATGGACCAAAACTGCATATGCACTTGGATGATAACATTTGAATATGGCACTGAGAATTATGTTTATATAAATATATGAAATATGATTAGCTAAAAAGTAAAGATGTTCATGTGCTCAGTTGAGATTTGGTATTTTACTTTTTACAGTGCTGTTTGACTGACATAGAAAATGAGTTCCATTGGTTTCTACTGCCCTTTTAATGGGAAGCTGCAAATTTTTACATAAAAACAGATATTGACTTTGTACCAATGAATGATGCACAAAGATTAAGATGGCTGTTTAGTTTGGAACCATTTCAACTAGCCAGCTACCTGGAGGAAGCATGGGAGATGAGATAATAAGCCCTGCAAGAAATTGGCAATATTTTGTAATTTAATTTATTTTATGTATTTATTTATTTATTGCTGATACTTGTAAAACCGGTAGATGACATATAATCTTTATTGCGATGGTGTCTTATAATCCCATGTGTGATGGGCCAGAATTTGGCATGACACAGACATAAAAATGAACTTACTAACTACCTAACTGACTACTGTAAGTACTAACCAAGACCTGTGATGTACAAAATTGGTAGAATCTGGTGTCCGTGTACATATGTGTTTGTTATGGGGCCATAGTTCTTCAGCAGAATCCTTGTTACTGCTCAGGTTCTGAGAGTTTTTCAAAGCACAGAACCTTTCTGCTAAATCTAACCGTAAAGCCATCTGCCATTCGTTGTTTCAATGAAACCAGATAGAAACAAACAGTTTATAAATGCTTTATGATCAGATTTTCTCATCTGAATCAGCTGAGTTCATAACAGACTTAAAGGCCAGTAACGATGGCTTTGCTGCCATTCTGTCACCTCTTGGTTGAGACTTAAAGTGAGAGCAATCACAGCTGACAGAAAATCTTGATATGTCTTACCCAGAATTACAATTGTGAGGGAATGTATTTTTCTGCCAGAAGCATAACTCTAAATATCACTGTGTCTTCCCCAGGCAATAATATTTGCTTTGGATGCTCCCTTTAATTTAGAGGAATGTAAACTAAAAATGGGCTAACGGCAGCAGGTCCCATCATTGATGCAGCAAAGTAAAATGTGTTGCAGAAAGATTCTCTGGCATTGCTGGTCCTATTAACTACTACTGGGACTTACTGAGACAGTTGTTGTGACAGTATAACTGTTGGGAACAAGCAGATCAAACACTATGTCCTACCTTGCAGGTATCATCACTGACACAGCCCTTCTTCACATTTTCAGCATTTCTCGGTAAATACACTTCCTCCTCATCCGAGCTGTTCCAGGCATCCACATGCAGATGCACAGAGTCCAAACGAAAGTCCTGCAAGCAACCTTTGTAATGTCCTCCCCACACATCAGAGTCCAAGTCCCCTGGAAGTCCTCCTACATAGGCTTGATCCCCGCTGTTAACATTCACCTCAGGGATCTCTCCAATTCCATAACGAAGGCCTGCATGTTCAAAGATCACCTGTCTGTGTTGGACTTCCACCTGTAGAAGCTGCTTCTCACCAGTGGTCACAAATATGGGAGCTGTCAGTGAGGCACTGTTAGGCAGAGAGCTGACAAACACCCTCCCCATCCCCAGGTAGATAGAAAAGTAGACCTCTCCCCCCTCCTCCTCTGTGTGCCTCCTCAGCTGGAACAGCAGTCCGTCTGGTTTTAATGACCTCAGGAGGAAGGACACGTTGAAGTTGCTTCCATGGCCCTTACCGACATCGTAGGCACTGAAACTCACTGTGTCCTCATGACTGTATGTCCATGAAGGGAACTCTGTCAGGGGAGATATGGAAGCTTGGATTAATCACATGAACAGAACAGATAAGAGTTAGTGATAGGACTTCAGCGTGCCAAACTTGTCAAATACAAACAAGTAAAAATGTATTTAATGTCACAGTAGTAAACAGAGGTCAGTAAGTGCTGCAGCTTATCATACCTCACTTTTGTTTCTGGGTCCTGTCATAAGGACAGGAGCTGTCATCACTTACAAAGTGCCCTACCTTTTTAGCCAAACATAGATTGTGAAGTCATGAACAAACAAACCATATTTTCAAAAATAGAACAGAACATCACTGGTACCATCTTCAGAGCATCAGTGACATCAGTGAAGTGAGATGTCTGCACAGAGCCCAAAGGATACTAGAAGACAACACCCACCCAGATACAGAAGTATCTGCTGCTGTACCACCAGACCACAGAGCAGCTTCATTCTCCAGGCTGTGAGACTCCTCAATTCATCCTGAATGCTCCATTATATAATATGGGTGTAGGAGGACTCAAATGAGTCAAACATTGTTTGTTTTTTAAACCCTTTAAAAATGACAAGAACTTTACCTTTAATCATCAAAGTAAGCGATCATTAAAGTAGTGGAAGTTGTCTACGAAACTCTGCCATGATCCCTCTCTGGCTTTTCATCTGCAAACCATACCAGTTATGTTTGATGGAGCACACCGCTCAGGACTGAACCTGGGTCTCTGTGGTGACAGATGTAACCCACTCTGTCCACCACAAATCATCTCTGAAAGTCAGTTTATATGCTTTTGATTCCTCTACATCACCCAAGTCTGTAACTAAAACTAAATAATCAAACTCTCTTTGTTTTCATGACTGAAGAAACTGAAGAAACAAACTGACCTTAAAGGACAACACGATTTATACTGTTTTACTTTGTTTATATGTGGCCACATTTCTGCCTTCATCAGTATTCTGGGACCTTATTTTCCTCTGAGAACAAAAAAAATACATATTTCTGAGTTTGTGTCATTTCCTCATTAATATTGCAAATATTAACATTCTGACTTTGAATTTCTTCAAAGTGCTCCTTTAATATTCATGTCATTAAATTTCAAAGGGAAACACTGTACGTTTTATTCCACTACATGTATTTGACAGCTGTCACTCTGTAATTGTCTGTACTAGCACAGGCATTTGACTGATTAGACCTATAGTCAGGTGTATGCTGGTGGAGCTTTGTTGGGTTTTACATGATCTTGCCAGGCTTCAACCTGTACGCTATCACAGAGCACACGGTGATTAAAGTAATCAGCATTCTATGAGGAACTACTGGCAGCTACAGGCGTGGTTTAGGTGTGATGACCAGTGAGAGAAGAGAAAACAACAATGGCACCTCTGCCAGATGTTAGCAAAGATGCTGCTATGGTGTCAGCTATGTCTGAGTTGGAGAGTATATTTAAAGAACAGCACTGAAGGCTTTTCTCGATGGAAAACATGGTTTCGTTCTTCTCTCGATTGCCTTCAGTAAGGGTTTGATCTACCAACTGGCTCTGCTGGTGGTACCACTCTCCTACTGTGGATCTGATTGGTTGAAGTTCGCCAGGGATCAACACTGATGGCCTGATGGTTTGTCCATACATGACATTATCTGTTTCACCCTTACACCAAGGGTGTAATGTTGAAGTTAAAACATAAAAAGTAGGCTATATTAAGAGTTTCATTTCATAATTTAGTATAAACGACTTGAACAACAAAACTGTTGAGCATTTGGTCTGATTGGCAGCTGCAACTGAATGGCGCTGGGTTGCATTTCACCAAAAGTTGTTTTGGATTATTTTTTCACTGCAGTGCTGTTGCATTGTTTCCCAGCAAAGCCTGCGGTCCACACCGCCGCAGCCTAAACTACGACTCAATGCAACACCTGATTTGGCCCAATATTTGTGTCCCACTTGATCTTGACTTGCTCTGATGTCATGCACATGTGGGCAATGATTTGCCACAATTTTTAAAGCCAACTGCAAAAACTGAGGATTAATGGGGAAAAATCTTGCTGCCACCTTATCAAAGAGCTGATTCGCTCCTAGTTTTTATCACAAACGGCATGTTTAATAGATAATCCTGTAGGCTATACATTTAATGTTGTTAAATGAAGATTTAAGCAACAAACCTATTCTTTTACGAATAGCATACTCTTTGAACACTTTCAGTCTGATTTCCGAGCTCACCGCAGCACAGAGACCGCTCTATTCAAAGAATCAGATGACTTGCTGCGCACTAACATTTCCTGGAGTACTTTTGATGTTTTAATTAACTGTCTGGAACAATGGGTTGGCATTAAGGGCTCAGCTTTAAAATGGTTCAGTTCCTGTTTGCTCTATTAAAACTTCTCTCCTGTTATCCATTAAAATGCTTCCTCAGGTCATATCATCCTTCACTATAACATTCATTTTCACTGCTACCTAGATGACACTCAACTTTCTGTCCCATTAGACCCAATTCAAGTAATTCAAGTCATATTTTTGATGTGGGTTTGACAGGATTTGTCAAAAAGGTTTTTAAATCTTGCTTGTGGTAAAAGTGCTTACCCTCTGAGCAGCTCTCACTATAGAATGGACGGTAGCAGTCACACTGATAGCTGGTCCACAGGTCCACACAGTGCCCATGTCCATTGCAGGGGTCAGATTTACACCATTCAGTCTTACTGCATCCTAGCTCATGGCCTTGGTCCTCTGGAAGTGTTTGGGGTAGGATAGGCTTGGAGTCGATCATCAGGTCTTCCATACATCCAATGAAACCTGCGCCGCTCAGAGAGTACTCTAACAGCTCCTCTGGTGCTCCACCAACATAAATCTGAGTGAAGGCTTCAGAAGGCTGGAAAGGTGGTTCATCAGCACCACTATCTGTAACTCTGCATCCATCCCGGTCACAGCCGGGGCCTTTCAGAATCAGAACCAGACCATCGTTATCTACAAAGACATGAGTATCTCGCCAGTCTCCATCACTAACCAAACCAGGAAATCTTACATCCATTTCAGAGTCCTCAGAAAAGGCTTTTGCATGAAGGTCACCATTCATAATCTCTAGGAGGAGGTGGTTGTCCACATCCCCTCTGTAAAAGAGTAACATATTGGGTATAGTTGTCCGAAAACGTAGCTGTACTCCAAAACCATGGTGAGCATGGTGCTCAACCTCCCTCCTGGTCCTTTCTTCTAGATCAACCTGGATGTGGATGAATCCAGGGGTGGAGAACGAGAACGTTGTTCTTGTGGAGCAGTGCTCATCATAGAAACCATGAGGGCACAAGCATGTATGACCGTGTTCTCCACCCTCCAGCCATGGGAGGCAGGTGGCTCCGTTCTGACATTCGTGGTCCACACAGCCGTAGAGTTTCACATCACATTGATCTCCTCCCCAAGGAAGTTCACCTGGCTCCGCTTCAGGACAATGGCAAGTGTAGGACGCCCTGCCGTCTTCACACCAGCCTCCATTCTGACAGGGCTGGCTCTCACATTCATCAATGTTCACTTCACACAGCTCACCTACGGGTAGACCACACAAATGGTTACATATGGTTGTGGATTACTTCTATTCTTAAATCTAACATGCAACAGATGCTTCTGTCCAGTTATCACAAGGTGAAGACTCACCTAGAAATCCAGCAGAGCATGTGCAGGTGTAGCCATTGATCTTATCGTTACAAGAGCCTCCATTCTGACAGGGCTCAGACTCACACTCATCGATGTTGACAGAGCAGTTCTCTCCTGTAATGTGAAATAGATCAAAAGATTGTCAGAAGATGAACTATTTTTACTAGATTTTACTGATTGTTTCTTTAGGATTAATGACCTGCAAACCCTGGCTGACACTGGCAGATGTATCCAGCTGCATCTGCAAAGCTGAGCTCCCAGTCCAGGTCCCAGTGAGACGGATCAGAACGCTCGAAACACTCGCCACCGTTCTCACAGGGCTGCTCAGCACACTCATCTATGTCAATCTCACAGTTTGGTCCTTCGTAACCTGAAGAGAGCAAGACAGAACATTTTAGCTTGATCTGTTTTGTTCACACTGAACACACTCACATAGAGAAAGACTGAGATACGTGTCTCAGATCAGTAGCAAGAGTTTTTTCACAGTTGGGATACATTAAGTAGCTCTCAGAGAACAGAGCATTATTTGAACTTATCACGTTATCACTTATAAAACCCTGTAGAGAATCCACACTAAATGTTTGCATATATACAAATGAGGAAATTAACCTACAGCAAAAAATATTCTAATATATAAAATCTGCCATGACAGACAGCTCCATTACATCCCAAAGTGAAAGCAACACTCAGTGGTATTCCTCACAGCGGGATGTCATTTCAACATGGAAGTTTGATAGGTGAACACTTTTTCTTAAGTTTGTTCCGATCAATTTGCATTATGATCAGCACTGACAATGAGTATATAGAGTGTAATGATTGTGTGATAGCTATCACTGACTTTATTTCCAGGCTTTGATCATTTATACAATCCATATGTGCAGGTGGTGAAGATGTACCGGGCAAGCTGACGGGGAGAAAGCTGAGTGTGTGTGTGTGTGTGTGTGTGTGTGTGTGTGTGTGTGTGTGTGTGTGTGTGTGTGTGTGTGTGTACATGTCCACAGTATAAGAAGATATTATTAACTTATATTATCTGTTCCACAATTCTTTGATGCTTTTTGATATTATCTTGGATTTCTACAACCAAAGATTTCATTAGTTCATGTGGTTGAGGTGAGACTCAGGTATGTTCACGCTTAATATCAGGGAAAGGCCGGGCAGACTTTTCCATATCCTTCAACCTGACACATCCTGCATTTCCACAGCTGTGGAGCTCCACGACTAACCACCAGCGTCAGCACAGTCCGGCCCTCTCCACTGCGCTCGGGGCGGAATGTAATGGTGATGACATATCTTGCAGAACTTGATTTAAGATTTGGCTTTGCTTATAACTTTTTCAATTCAAAGGTGTTTATGGATTAAATATGTCTCAAGAAAAATGACAGTGCACATGACACAGCTAGTCTGAATGTTTAACATAACGTGGATCAATGATGAATGTTTGATATTAAGTGGAAGTAAATGTGTGAGAGGCTTCATTTTACAGTTTAGCTTCAATACAATTCAAGCAGCCCCATCAGCTAAGTTCACAACCTTTGTAGATCTATGTGATGGTACAGAAGTGTTTGGTGTGTAGCGTGTTGTTCAGTACCTGGCCAGCAGAGGCAGGTGTATCCTTTGACTTCCTCCACACATGTGGCAGCATGCTGACAGGGATCAGAGGCACACTCAGGGATGTCCACTTCACAGTGGTCACCCTCATATCCTGTGTCGCTGCAGTCACATTTATAGCTGCAAGACACACAGAGAAGTTTTTATATAGCAGATTATCAAAATATAACACTGAGCCATAACCATCCTGGGGATTTCTGCCATTTCTTCTGAAAGAAAGTGTGAACATGTCCTCAGCTGGGATAGAATCTACCGGTTTATTGGCTGAGTGACCACCATCAGGGCTGAAAGCTTATGAAGAAGTGGCTGCTAATACTTAATGCTGACTCCAGAAAATCCCAAAGTCCAGCCAGTTTTCACTTCTAATGTGTGTCTGGTGATTTAAAGTAATATTTGTTCCAGAAAGAAGAAATATTTTTGGGCACATTTGACTCTTGAAGGAAGCTGTTATTGTTGAAAAAGATTGTTTGTAGTAAAAGAAAAAATACTCTGAAGTGATATGTAGAGAGCCAGGTATGAGTCTCCTGTCTGCTCCAGTGTCCACAGCCATCATGGCATATATCAGTCAGTGTTAGGAGTAAACAGGCTACTAGACGATGCAGCTTTACTTGAATTTAATGCTTTTCTTGTTAGCCTGGTATTAAAGTTACTCTTTAAGAGAAAGTAAAAATGGTTAATCTGCTATTTTTGACTCTCCTAAAAAGAGCCTCTGAAGATTGTAACATTAATGGTATAATAAAGCCCTCGAGTGTTGCTCTGTGAAATTAACATTACAATCGACATAAAGGGAGCAATCTGTAGTCTTTGTTGTAGAAATGTTAATGAGAAAAGAAAGATCTGAATAAACAAACTGAATAAACAAACTGACCTTCAAGGACAACACAATTTATACTGTTTTACTTTGTTTATATGTGGTGGACCCTGCCACCTTTCTAGCTTCAAACAGTGTTCTGGGACCTTATTTTCCTCTGAGAGCAGCTTGTTTATTCACTCATGGAGAAAGTTTCTATTATTACCTCATTTATATTGTAAATATTAAATTTCAGAGTTTGAATTTCTTCTTTGACTATTTTCTCGACCTTTCACAGGATGCAGTCCTCTATGTTTTTGTTTTACTTTGTCCCGTTACAGGATAAAGCTTGTACTATTTCATATGTTTTTTATCTTGTGAAAAGATCCAAACCAACAATGTGTTATTTGTGTGTTTATTTACATATTTTTGAGTTTGCATTATTACCTCATTAATATTTTAAATAAACAACCCCAGAACAGTGACAGGATGACAGCTCAGTGAAACAAGCATAATTTTATGAACCCATTTGCATTTTTGTACGTATTTTAATAGCAATGCAGTAAGATTTAGAACAATTCAAACTCTCCAATCTAATTTTATTTTGCATGTGTGGACTAGGCTTAGTTTATGTTAATGAAGGTTCTCCATCATCCAGGTCATCGTAATTCTAAGTGCTGGTAGGCAACTGGACGTAAACACAGAACTTAGAAAAAAGGTTTAGTTTAAGCTGCAACAAATAACTCATATTATAAAAACCTGATGTCAATGATTGTAAACTTTACACAATGTGATGCCATATCCTTCTGATTTGAATTTACCCTCTGTATAAAATAGTTGCCTTTCCTTGAATACAATTCATGTAACAATTAATATTCTCACTGTTCATGTAAAGGAGAGAAGACTGAGGGGACCAACAATGACTCAGTTCCATTGGTTTGTACAAGAGAACCGTGGAAATAACTGGATCATTGGCTGAAATAACATCTCAGGCCCAGAAAGTAGTTTAATAGCTCGATATTTCACGATGAAGAAATATTCTGTCCACTGTATTAAATAACATTAGTGACCAGACTGAGATCCTACACTTTGAAAATGCCGTTGCTCAGCAAAGTTTCTGTTTCTGTTTTCATGGCATACAAAAAGAGCATATGTCATTACCAGCTACATCGATAGGAAACCAGTGGCTGTGTGGGAGAGGAGTGAATCAGACAGAATATTTTTACATCCGGAGTCTTTGAGGATTCAGGAAATGCCTTCAGAATTTACAGTGGTTAATGTTATTAATCCACCTTCTGGGTATTTATTGTTCAGAATGAATGGACTTTTAGCGTTGTGAGTTGGAAATAATGATAATAAATGAGAGGCACAAGGTGAGGCCAGGTAAGATAATGACAGAGGCAACATCTGATGGAGCAGCACATGGCCACCAACCCCCACCCTGCACACGCTACCCAGGTACTGTACATGTCTTCATTTCATTCACAGTCACTGCTGCAGCTCCCACAGACAGTACATTCATTTCTAGGTATGGCCTACCTGTTCACCATGTCATGACAGACAGCTCCATTCTGACAGGGCTCACTGGCACACTCGTCGACATCGAGCTCACAGTCGATGCCGGCGAACCCAGGAAGACACTCACAGGAGTACATGCCGATCAGGTCGTGACAGGTGGCTCCGTTGCGGCAGGGGCCCGACTCACACTCGTCTATTTCAGTTTCACAGTTGACTCCTGGTGAGGAGGGGGACGTAGGAGGAAGCAGTGAGAGAGAAGTACGAAAGCAATGATGATGATGATGATGATGATGATGAAAGGTAAATTGTCATATCTGGTAGATGTACTCTTGTATATACTCAAATGATCAGTCACATTTTTATAAGTCAGCCACACTGAACTGCCCAAATACCTACATCAGTGTGTCTATTCTGGTCTGCAGATACCTGTGATGGTAACAGCCTTTCTTTACATTATCTAAACAAACTGATAGAGTGAGTGAGTGGGGAATGCAGGAGTGCTGATCTGACCCCCCTCACTGACAGATAACATGAAGCTCCTCTGACACAGAGCAGAGTCACGGAGTAAGAAAGGAGTGTAAAAAAAAAGCAAGACGGGAGTGTTTTCTCTCACTCCGCACAGAGACCTTATCTGAGCCGGCGATAAGACGCCTGACTGAGAACATCTTACCGTGCACTTAAAATACTCCTCGTGCCCAGTTTATCAGGAACAAAACACTTTGGAATTAACAAATGTGGAGGAAAACAAGGAGTAGAGAAACCTCTGGAGGAACACATGAATGTTGTCAGGAAGCAGAAAGTCCTCGTCTCACTGCTGATGTGTTCTTAGAGGAGGTGATTCATGATGACACAGGAGCAGCCTCATACACAGCTTTAAACAAATGTGTGTGTGTGTGTGTGTGTGTGTGTGTGTGTGTGTGTGTGTGTGTGTGTGTGTGTGTGTGTGTGTGTGTGTGTGACTTTCGGATTTACCTGCAAAGCCCACCAGGCACTCACACTCGTAGTGGTCCTTCTCGTTGATGCAGGTGGCGTTGTTCTCGCAGGGCCGTGAAGCGCACTCGTTGATGTCGATCTCACAGTTATAGCCCTGAAAGCCAGGCACGCAGAAGCAGTGGAACTCTGCCACTCCGTCTATACAGATGGCTCCGTTCTGACAGGGCTCTGATGAACACTCATTCACATCTTCCTCACAGGTCATCCCCTCAAACCCTGGCGCACAGCGGCATTCGAAGCCCTCTGGTTGGAGCACACAGGACCCATTGTTCCTGCAGGGCTCATCGATGCAGTCGGTCACATGAGTCCTGCAGTCACGTCCTCCGTACCCGGCAGGACACCTGCAGAAGTATCCGTTCAGCCGGTCCACACACAGAGAGCGGGGCTCGGAGCACGGGTTGCTCTGACACTCGTCCACCTCCTCTGTGCAGTTATCTCCCGTCAGGCCACTGGGGCAGGTGCAGTGGTACTCTGTGGTGCCAGGGGTGCTGGTGCAGTTTTCACACGGAGCAAAGGAGCAGGCATCATAGAGTTCATCACAGTCTTTGCCCATGTACCGGACTCCCTCTCTGTTACAGATGCACGCGTAATCATCCATGGTGTCCACACAAGAGGCTCCATTCTGGCAGGGTGCAGACAAACATTTGTCTGATGTGGCTGTGCATAAGATTCCTGGAAAACAAAGGATTCATTAATGCATGTTAAGAATATCTTCTACAGAACAATGGTTCCCATCCTGCACCTGCAACATGTCATTAAGGTCAACATTATGCAGCATCAGAACTGATTCCTGCATGTTCTACATTGTTCCTCAAAGTAAAGTTTACTTTGTCAGATTCAAATCATTTGACATTTTTGGTAATATTTGTTTGGAATGTTTTAATATTTGCAGAAAAGTGCAGCACAGATTCTGTAGTGGAAACATTTATTTCAATTGTTCCTTTAGTTTTAATTATGGTGAACCTTAACCTATATTACTCGTAGGGGGCCAAGATCAGCTGTGCTTGCAATCAGTTTTTTATTATGTTATCTCAAGATCACGAGTTAATTATTTTGTTATCTTGAGACAACAAAGCTTGTTTCTTGAGAAAAGCTGTCATTTGTTAATTAAAATTTCGTGGTGCAAGCTATTTATCTAAATATTCAAAATAAATTATGCTTTAGAAAAGTGGTGGGGACATGTCTCCAGTGTCCTCAATGTGAATGACACCCAGCTTGATTATCTCATTATCTTGAGATAACGATGTTTTACTTGAGATAAGGTAATAAATAACTTGTGAAATCAATATAATGGCATAAAAAAGAATGACTGCATACACGGCCATTCTAGACTTCGTAGGCAACTTGTTTGTTGGTGCTAAATGGAGACTGCACACAAAATGACACTTTGGTTCATGTCAAGACAGTCGCCTGACTAACAGGATGCTACTGGGACAATATTTACATGTCTCCATTTAGCACCAACAAACAAGTGGATGAACTGAAATGTGTGACTGAAATAGGTCACCTGCTTTTAAACCTCTTACAGTATTTGTGACATTCCCTCTGATTTTCGCTCACTTAATTTGAACAGACAGACTGTGGGAGAGCCCCAGCACTATCGTCTCTGAAACTCAGAGCTCGCACGTGTCCCTAACGACTCTGTAAGGACACTCCCACACAGAGTTTAAAAGCCTGCAGCTCCCCTCCAGTCAGTTAGAACTGAAGAAGCCTCTTGGATGAGAGGTGAAACGTCTTCAAGAAACTGAAACACATCAAGTTGCCTACGATACAGAACTTAGAATTACCATGACCTGCATGACTGAGAACCTTCATCAACAATTTTTCAGTCCAAGACATTCTCTGAACTGAGAGGCTGCAACAGCGACTCTTTGCTGTTTGATTAAGGTTTTATATATTAATGCTGAAAAAAAAATATGAACACAGAAAGACTGATTGGGGATTCCAGTTCTTTGTTTTAAATATCCTCAATGAATCTGGACAAGACACTGTAGGAAGTACACTTAACAAGGACGGGCTGTGGGCATTTCTCTGTGGAGTGAGCATTTTGATACATTCACAGTATTCATACAGGACATAGACCTGTTTTATACTGGAAAAAAAAGGCATGGACATACTTCCTGCAATATTGCATCTCTCTTATGTTTGTCCTTATGCACATCGTTCTCATTGCTAACCATATTTGACTAGCATTACCTTTCATCATAGTGTACGTAAATGCCGAACAAGGCTATAGTTAGCAGCCTACTCACTGCTGTCCAGCTGGTATTTTAGTGTTGGGAAACTTTGGCTGTACTTTCTCTGATCGGATGGGCAATTTGATGTGGATCCTGGATCTGGTGAGCTTAAATTATGGTGAGCAGTTTTGGGTGCATAGAGTGATACTATACAGTTTTATATTGGTTTAGACTTGATTGAATTAAAGGGCACTGTTGGGCCTTGGCGGAGTTATGCGCTCTACAGGGTGCCATTCTGGTTGGTCTTGAGGCACTGTTGATGAACACATAATTATGTTTCTAGTCTCAATTAGCTTGTAGCCAGTGCAAATAATGGCTGTATTGTGCAGTATCCTCCATGAATGGCCACCCTCAATTTGTGCTGGTTCCATATGTTATCTCACAGTGGATGTGAATATTCAAAGGGGGGGCAGGGTAGTTTAGTGAGGATTTACAATACATAGCTGTGTCCCCTCACCAGTCAATGCCATGAGGTCTCTGTGGAATCACTCCACATTCCTTTTATTAGGGAAATCTCAACTCCCTGTCCAAAATAACCCCATCCACCACTCCCAGCCTCCCTGACACTTTGATCAGTGTCCCGTTTCCAAATTCTCACTGAAGTGGAAGATATTAACAGTGAATGGAGTTATGGAGGGGAAGAATGGGGAGGCAGAGAGAGATAGAGGGAGAATATTTAATGAGATACATTAGTTACTTGTATTACTTGTTGCAAAAGTTTCCCCTCATTGGGTTTACAAGAACAAGAGAGAGAAAAGCAGAACATTCTTCACATTTTGAGTGTATCTTTTTTCCTTTGACCCTTTCAGAAGACCATTATCTGTTTGCTTCTCCTATGATTACAGGGAGAGGTGTTCAGAGCATGAATGAAGAGATACTAAAAACATGAATCATGATTCGGTTGAATAACACTCAGGCTGTGACAAGAAAGGCGTGTAGCAGTAGAGAAGATCAGTAGCAGGTAGAGCTGGAATATTTTCACATCTTTCTCTGTAAATTGAGGATTTATTTGGACCAAACCAGAGGTGACTGTGAAAAGACAAAGCAAAACTGTTTTGTGGAATTTTATTTAATTTGTGTCAAGTTTGAATGAAGTTTGTTTTACAATGAGTTAACAAGGCAGTTTAGTTCATCTTAGTTCACTTAACGACAGAAACTTGAATTCAGACTGTACACAATTGTATTTTCCTGTTTAGTAAGGAATATAAGTGTGAAAACATTTCCTTTCTTGTGAACTGGTTGCTTTTACATCTCAGCTGGTTAGCATGCTAACTTCAGAAGACAGCTCTGAAACAAATCATACAGTAGATGTCTTCAACATAATGTGTTGTTTCTTCACACTCGGTTGATAAAGTTTGCTCCTTTTTTAACATGTTTTAAATTAAAATCTAAGATTTGACCAAGACCTTTGAGATGACATTGCTTTTGCATTGGTGAGTTTTATTTTTCCCGCCAAAACATCCACCTAAAAATGATAAACTCTATATATTCTTATTTTTGTTTGATATTTAAGGATGTTTGATTATTTTGATACCAATCTGATTCCATATGTCAGGGCTCTGTTGGAAAAAGATAATGTCAGACATTTCTGTGCACCACTTGAATGTATTTCTGTCTGTTACCATGATGGTCTCAATAAGCCGTAAAATTATTTGTGAGGTGCTTTTAAAGATTAACAACTTCACTAGTAACCAATGGGCTCAGAGCTGAGTACCACAGTAGAGAAATCAGAAAGTGTTGAGAGAAGGACTAACACATTGTTGGTTTGGATCGTTTCATTGGTTAAAAACATATGAAATAATACAAGCTTTATCCTATAACGGGTCTGCCAGGTGAAGCCAGCTTTAAAACCGCGGCCCGGTGTCACCCTTTTGAAGCAGAAGGTTGTTGTCATCTTCAATTCTTGTTGAGGAGTGTCCTGCCCTCAGTCTGCACTGCAGAGACTAGGGTTGACTGCTACAGATTACAGTGGGCTGCAGGAGAGTGTCAGCCACCTGGGGACTAGAAGAGTCCCAGGTGGCTGTCGAGGGTTTCCAGATTAAGTTCAAGTCTCCTTAATGTAAGAAGGAGACCAGGATAAACGTGTTCATTTACTGAGGTGTGATCCTTTGCTTGCAAGATAAGAAACTTAACTCAAGTGCTGTCCGGTCAAACAACGGTATTTCAATCATGTGCCATGAAGAGATGAGTGTATTCAAGTCCAACCACAAGCTTATTCTACTACTACTAATTCTTGATCAGCTCCTTGTACTCCACTCCATCTCAGGAGCAAATATTGTACTTTCTACTCCACTAAATTTGTTTAACAGTTTTAGTAACTTGTTACTTGTCAGATTACATTTTTTCAACACCCTCCTGTCCACCTGTCCATGTATTTCCAAAAAGCGGTCATTTTAAATTTCCAAATTTCCAAATTCAAGGATGAAGTGTTCCTTTATGGGTTGAGAAGGTTCGCTTCCTTCTCAAATGTAATACATGCTTTTAAACCCTCACAAAGCTGAAAACAGGCAGTTTTTCTGATTTTTTAGAGATATGGGGTTCTCACAGTACAGCCACACTAGAGACACGTGATGATCTTATAGGATATGAATCATTAGCGTGTACAACATGTACAACAGTAGCCTATCTAAAGGAGTTAAAATAAGTTCCACCATGAACATCTCCAGCAGTAAAAAGACACATACACATTAATGCAGTAGTAACATCAATCCAAAAACATCAGCTATGAGAGGAAGCTTGCTTAGTACTTGCATCCTTATACTAATGACCCCGACCCAACCCCCCCTTTTGATCCCCATCCCACCTTCTCCTTTTCCACCCCCCACTTCCACAATCCTCCTACTTTCTTCCCCCTCTTTCACCCAGCAGGTTTGATGACCTCCCCGACCTGCAGAGCCTTTCCATGTCGTAATCCCTCTTGCCTCTTTGGGCCAATCCCCTTGCTCCTCTAATCTCCTGGTGGCAGGATACCTGCACAGATTACAGCTTCAAGCTCCAACCTCCAACCTTCACCATGTGTCTGTCACCTACTCTCGCCATTGTCGCCATTCTCTCTCACATGCTCTTCTTCTTCCGTTAGTTTGGCCTCACATTTCACCAGCTTCCCATACTCAAGCCCATGATGTGGTAGCACAGGAATTACACTCTAGGTTGTCCCAAAATAACATTCTACAGTCTGAAAAAATGTATTTCACCTGTGCTATTTTATATGGATTCATGAAACTCTTTGTGAAGAGTGGCTGTAGATTAGAAATGACTTTTTGATTCTGTTGCTCCTGTTAACATGCTGCAGTTCTCTGACGTGTTATGTGGAACAAAGTTTAATTACAGTAACTCATGTAGTGCCAATATTAAATAAGTAATCACATTTTGGTATCTAGTTTGGTTTATGATTGCACTTATAATCCATGTATGTACAAACAACAGTAAAGGAGTAGGACAACATTTGGCAAATTACAGTGATTAGCTTTTTTTATTATTATTATGTGAGATTAGAAGAGCGATATAAACCAGGTTAGCTGTTTCCTCAGTAAAGTCAATGCTAAAAGCAGTGGTGGAAGAAGTAGTTATCCATTCAGGGCCTTGGGGGGTCTGAAGCTGAACCCAGCTGACATTGGACAAGCAGCAAGATACCTCTAGACAGGTTGTCAGTTAATCACAGGCCTCAAGTTCATGTCCTTCATTCAAATTTTAAGTTTAAGTTAAGTGCTCCAGTGTGTGTAGATGTGCTATATGTGATAGCTAGCTAACAACATAGCAATTAAGCACATGCTAGATAACAATAACAACAGATTTGTAGCAGTTGCAAGATACGCAGTTCTTTTCATACTACAACGAAAGGGTCTGCATCTGTCTGACGTTCCATGCATACTTGGCTCCTAATCTGCGTGCCTTTCCAGTTCCCAATACACCCAAAAATCAACCAGAAGAAGCATGCCCACTGAGAAAGACAACGGTGACCTGGGGACAGCAAGAAGAGCTCCTGTGTTTGCTGAACAAGGCAAAAAGTGAAAAGAAATAGTGTGTATGTGTGTTCATAAGAATAGGGTCAGGGACAGGAAATGTAGGACATTGGGGAAAGAGATGTGAGGCATCGACCTGCTATACGTAGGGTGCATGCAGTACAATTTTTGGGATAGGTGTGGAAGGGGTTGTGCGAACCCTTGTGGACACCACATCTCCAAAAAGGCTAGAGTCAACCCTGGTCCCTGCTGTTGGAGCTTATTTTGATCACTTTATATTCTTCACCATACACCCAGTTCAAACAACTGCCAAGTACAATTGTCGTCTAACTTTTAAGAGAGTATACAAGTGACAGGTGACCTGATAAAGTATCAGTATAAGTGTAGCTGTAAGCGGTCATAGACATCCTCATATTTGAGCTTCATTTTGAGGGCAAAAGAAAATGCTTTTTGACAGAAATTTGGAAAAGGGGACCTTCTACATGAGTCAAGATAAAAAGCAGCTCTCTGTATTTTTGGAGCATGAACCCAGACATACGCACACAGAGTGTCACACACAGCACTGGAGCCTATCATGGTAATCCACAGAATACACACCAGGGTGATCCCGACCGTTCAGACACCTGTACGTACCAGACGTGACAGAGAGGACACAGATCAGACAATGACAGCAGGAGGACAGATGTCTCATTCACCTGACCCAGCTCCACTTAATACAGTCACACCCTGAGCACCCTGTGGTTAAGAAGCCGGCCTTATTCCTTTCTCTCTCCCCTTGTTAAACTGTCCGTACAAGCCGAGCAATCTGTCTGTGAGACTCATTCCCGCTCTCTGTGATATCATCCTCTAAACTGTAATAATCTGTTTTTTGTATCTGACCTCCGTCTCTGGCAGATTAGCAGCTAATCATCTTTTATATTTTTGGGAAAAGACAGTTCCATTCCTACACTCCCATTTATGGGGACTTGATAGAAGAATGTTTAAAATGTCAACCAGATAAAATAAAATCTTTTTCTGTGTAATACCTTTAGTTTATTGGTCTGATTGCTCAAGATCTTAAAATGCAGCCCACTGTTTGAGCACCATCAGAATTATGAACATCAGGGTCCATCTTGTTTTTTTTAAAGACCCAAAATCCACAGAATTTTACAGAAAGGGAATTTAATAGTCATAATTATGTTTCATTAGAATATAATCACCTGAAATTAGGAATAATTGTGTTGTTGCTACCTTAGAATGAGCCTTTCATATCTACTGAGAAAGCAGGTCCTCTTCCACAGTCCACCATGTTGCACCATCATGTTTCAACAATAGCCTATAACGGACAAACCAAACACCGGCACCAGAGAAGGGCATCATGCTGAAGCATTTTAGGAAAGGGCAACACAAGGGGAAATTCGGATGGTTGTAGTATACAACCTCACCCCTAGAAGCAGGGCTTAAACTGTGCTAGATTCTGCCAGAACAGGATCCAGAACCTGCCAGACTGGGACTGCCGTTGTACTGGCATTGTATTTAATGTTATCTTTCCTGTCCCTCTTTTATTTCCCACTGAATTTTCTCAAAAATCGCTTGTTTGCCTACTTTGGAGGCATTTTAAATCTGATTTTAAAAACAGAGGGGAGCTGTCATGCCACAGTGACGTCTGAAGCATTATTCAAACTTTGAATTTTGCAGTTGCGGGCCCTTCAGCTGGTATGGGAATATGAAGAAATGTTGAGTTTTGTGCACAAATAGCGAGCTAAGCTGGCACAAGGGTTACACTTTTTGGTGTCTAAATATTTTATCATAAAATTACTGTACCTACTGTATACTGTACTTACCCCACAAGTAAGTCAGCCTTGTGCTGTAGATGATTAAAGGGATATGAAGGTTAATTTAAGATTAAGACCAAGCAGTGGGGTTAATCAGCTGCTCCGATTAATAAATGTGAATAAATACTGCTCAGTCTGTAACGACAGTTTTAGTTTTGTGTAGTTCTACCAGCTGGCCCTCAGGTGTTGCCAATGTGCTCCAGGCACTAGTGATTTTTGATGTGTACTTTTTTGCTCCTCCTGACCCGCTGGAAAAGCCCCCTGTCTGTGTTCTGGGACCTTTGGATTTACAAATTAAGCACCATATAGAAGTCAGTAAATCCTGAACACTGGACCTTTAAAGATACAACAATCCACCAATCAATAGTGTTTGCTCTGCCATAATGCACGACATTGTCCCTTATTTTTTATACCTGTCCTCACCACCATCTCCTCCACCTCTGTACCAGTTTAATTTTATTTAAAATAATTTATATATAGGGATTTGGGTTGATCATTATTTTATATAGTTACTACTAAATTCACTGCAAACATGCCATGTTGCTGTCTGACTCTGACTAACCTGGTATCTTCATAGTCTTGATAGTAAGACAGCGTTCTACTATTGTTTTCAACATTTTAGTTCCACCCCACATTTTTCTCCTGGTCACATGCCTCGACCCCCCCAAACATGACCCGGCCCACAGTTTGAGAACAATGAAATATTCATCCTTCAAACAACTTGAATGGCTCTTGTAAAGAGGGCTTTAGCTACTGAGTGTGGAGAAATGCTAATATAGTAATGTTCACAAGTTCTAAAATGTGGACTCATCAGACAACAGCAGACTTCTGTCAGTCCATCTCAGAGTCCATGTCATCATATCATTTATTTAATCATTTATTTAAACAGGCAGACAACAGCCCTGTTTGCCTGAGGGACTGAGGTTCATGGCCAAATATTTGATTCTCTCAATCTTTTCATGAAATTATTCATTGTAAATAGTGAAACCTTAAATTCCTTGCAATTATGTGCTGAGAAACGTTGTTTTTAAACTGTCAGACTACATTTAGCAGACACTTTTGTCCAAAGCAACTTACAGCAATTCACACATACATTCATACACTGATGGTGGTGGCTGCCATGCAAGGTGCCGACAGCACATCAGGAGCAGTTTGGGGTTCAGTATCTTGCCCAAGGACACTTCCACATGCAGACCAGGGGAATTGAACCAGCGACCTTCTGACAACAAGACGCTGGCTCTACACCTGAGCCACTACTTGCCCATAGAGGTTCTTTTTTTTTGCCAGCGCTGAGCCTCGTTCCATCCATTGCCTATACCTCTTTCACACCCAATCATGATACTTTCCCGGTCATTTGTTGCCCCTTTCCCAACTTTTTTGGAATGTGTTGCAGTGAAATGAGTGTACAAAAAACATTTTTTGGAATGGGTTTGCACAATACAAAGTGCAACTATATGTTGCTAACTGATGCAGTGTTTGGAGAAAGACAGAGTTTAGACAGTTCCTAGCCAAGAATCAACAAGTGTGGTGTCTGATGTAAAAGTAACTTGACAAGACAAGATGCAAACTTTCTGAATGTTACGTGACCTCTTTCTGAACCTCCATTCACACACAGACAGATATGAATAAGCTTCTCTCTGCTGATCTTATCCCAGTCTGCTCTGTTTGAGTATGCATGACTGAGGAGCATTGCTTCTGATTCGGAACCAGTCATGTGTCAAATCTAATAGAAACAGATAGTAACAAACTGAAATAATGTTAAATAATGCCACAGATTCTACCAGTAAGGCTCAAGTTATCCACCAGCTACTAATGTTTAAGAATCCAGTTTAATTCAGATGTTATCATCTTCCAAATCTCCATGGTTTCTCAAGGTTGGAGAACCACTAGCCAATCCCCTCACCGTTACTGTTGTGAGTGACAAAGGACAAACCGCCCCCCAACTTGTCTCTGTCTATTGGAGTGGGAGTACAAACGAGTCCAGTGAGCAGCTCCCAAAAAACCACTTGAGCCCTGAGCAGCATCTCTGAGAGCCCTGATGGCATTCCTGAGCCTTCCTCCTGTTAACTGTTAGATAGAGGAAAGTGAGAATCCTCTGGACTATTCCATAAATGATCAAATGCCAGCACTAATAGGTTTTTGATCAATAAGCACACAGTACAGGTGAAATAGCTCTTTTAGGGTATTCACATCATCATAAGAACTGGTCCCAGACCTGTTGCTTTCACAGAAAGAGGCTTAAGAACCTGCTTCACACAACAGAAACGTTACCACGCTGAATCTCAGGGAATTACACATGTCTGTTGGTACAGAAGCACTAAGATACAATTACACAGCCGTGATGATGCAGTAGGAACACCTCAAACTGTCCTTTAACTGTCTCAACCGTCTGCTGTTACTCACCCCACTTGAACATCATCATCGTCAGCAGCACTGTTTTTAGATTCAGGTGAATCTCCATGGTCAAACGACTGACCCGTGTCTGTGCCAGACCACAGGGTGATATGTAGAAGAAGAAAAAGCAGTGACAAGTCCTAAAGCAGTGACATGCTGCTGTGTGGTGGAGAGGCTCCTCACTGTGCTCAGGGGCCGGCAGGCGACACACTGCCCATGCTTGGCTGCTAATGAGTGCAGCCCTGGACTGGAACAGACAGCCCTCCCTGCTCTGGACTCACACAGTGTAATCAGCCATGAGAGCACAGAGACGACACGAAAACATGAGCTGGATTAACACCTGCTAATGCCGATGCTAATTCTCTGAAGTCCTGCTGAGGAGTGTTTATGAGCGTGTAAGGACAAGAGAAGACTAAAGAGACTAAAGAGAAAGCACAAGCAAAATACAATATATTCATAAAAAAAAAAACATAATGTTGAACTGTTAAAATAGTTGATGAGAAACAAGTTAGAAAAAGACTGACATCATTGTAGAGTTATAGTTTTAACATTTACTTTGTTAATAGTTTGGTTAGACTGGACGGTTAGATGACTCTTGGTTGAGTTTAGCTGTGAGCTTCCATTATCCAATCCAACAAAAGGGATGAAGTTTATTTTTATTGTTTCACAAAGATTTTTTTTTAACTTAACTGTGGTAAAAATGACATGATATGCAGTTCAGTTTCTCCAGATCTAACTAAACTGCTCATCTGTGTTTTGCTCTTTGGGTAACAAATTGTCATCCTGTGGTCTTGTGTTCTTTTACAAACTGGTTTTGTTTCATCATTATGTCATTGCCTTTTTTCCATTTTGTGGCAGGTGGCGACGAGAGTTAAGGTGCATTACCTTTTCCCACTTTGACAACAGAAAACGGAAAGAGACAGAAATTATCTAAGAGGCACTAGATTATTAACATGATATGTTTTATAGAAATATAATATTCAAATATGAATTTAATGTGTATTATTAACACATATCAATATTTCATTATTGAATATCACAATTACCATCAATATCGGTATTGTGCAACACCCTTAGTTTAAAGTAAGCTAGGCACAATCGTCAACACTTCGTTAGTTTGAATTAAAATTTAGGTTTAAATCACTTTTTCAGTATTTGTACAAATAAAACCTTGTTGTGTATGCTGGTTATCGGACTTTATTCATCATCATGAACTTCATATGAGAATTGCTCTTTTCAGTTACAGTCAGTCATCAGCTACACTTCACATTAAAATTTAAATTATTATTACAATAAATTAAGAGCATCTAAATCTAAACTAGCTTATATAATTTTAGTCTGATTGCATTTTAACAAAAAAGAAAAACAAATTGTGAGAATATTCTGAAAATAAACATAAGTGGTCTTTAATATATGGACATTTAATTACAATAAATCTGGTTTGATTCCAGCTTTGTTGGATGCCATACCTGCACTGTCTGGCCTCATCTGTCCAGCTCTATAATGTCAACTGTCCAATAAAGGGATAAATGTCCCGAAAATGTATCTAAAAAAAAATACTTCTGACCTTGACTTTAAAACCATTACCTCGTTTCAAGCCAGTTTCAGTTCTCTGACAGCTTTTTTCATATAATACAGAAATAAATAGAAACTAATGGCTACTATCTTCATTTAAAGCAAGGCTAATTTATTAAAACCCTTCATTTGTTACCTTTCAACTGCTCCCTTACTCAAATATCACTCCACATTGTGGATGTACCCACCTCTGGCCTAATGTGCCCCTGATGAGCCACAACAGAATAAAAAGTTTAGATAGCAGATGGATGAGCTGTTATACATTTGATCATTGATAATAAAAATAAATAAAAGCACTCGTTCTGCAGCAGTGTGATGCAGCCTTGGATCATCTGTTAAACTTCCTTGGCTTTTCTATAAACATGTTTTCTACAGATCTACACACTGCTATCTGTGTTGACGAATGTCCAGTAACTTGGACACTATTAAAAGACTACTGATACTTACTCCTTTCACTGAAAGCATGTTGGCCTTGTTTTGAGGAACCCTTTAATCCCGTGGGTGTCCTTGTGTGAACCAATCAGGCGTTGTGTTGACTTGTGCAGTCCAGTGAGTCCAGGCCAGGTTTTAGTCACCGGCTTTTTAGTGTCTTCAGCCGCTTTAGTGACTCCTTTGTAACGTGCGGCTTAGTGGTCAGACATCCATCACTCTGTCTGTTAGAGGCCTGTTACCCCCCTCTGCTCCCTCCACCCCCGCCCCACCCCAAACACCAGCTGTGCCTGACACCCAACGGCCTACTGGACAGATTTGCACCCATGAACTTTGTGCCACCGTCAGTGACTGGCACATGATTGGGATATTGTGCATATCGGTGCACTAATGTGAATAATGTCAAGACTTAGAAAGGCTATTAGCCTTAGGTAGTGTGTGTAAGTCTGTAGATCCATAATTCTGAAGGCTTATTAGACACAAAACACTGCACAGAAGTTTACTCTACTATAGGACAGGATTTAACAACTATGGAAAGTATCAATAACTTAACCCTCTGTCTCAGTGAGGTGAGGTAAACAACCCCTCACCAGGTAAACAAGAATTCTGGCGTCACCTGAGAAATTGGATTTGGATTGTTGGCATGAACATATTTGATTGGCTGCCGCAGTGTGTTGCATTGTGATTTCCAGCGGATTAAATGACCCCACTGTGTCTGTTGATGCGGGTCTAGAGTTGTGAGAAAGGCATCTAAAGACCCGACAGTGGCGCCTAGAGGCTGCAGTGTGTACTACAACTCACTTAATGACAATAAGCCAAAAACAAACAAACAAACAAACAACACACTGATGATCACTGAAGAGTCTTCACAGTCTGGAACTGAACACACTGGTCCTGCAGGGTGACTACAGGACATTTCATGGAAATCTGCTGATTCAATTTTATTTCCAGGAGTTCAGTGTCTGGGAGCATACATTTCAATGGTCACCTACCCTTTAGATTGTCAGGTGAGTTATATTTATGGAGCCCGGAATCACAATCACATTTTGCTTCAAGCGACGTGGTTGGAGAAAAGGTGAAGGGTTCACTTTAATTTGTAGGAATTAATCTGGTTAATTAATCCTCTAGTGAATCTATTCTCCTGCTACTGGCCTGAGTATGTGTGCTGCCTTCTTTTATGGAATCATCCTCTGTGGAACACGAGTATCTCCAGCAAAACCATTACCTGTCCTGATATCTAACTCTGCATATAGCACAGAGTCCAAAATGCTAACACGCTAACTTACATAGTGATCATATTGACTAATTTGTTTATCCGTGTGTGAAGATGAAACTTGAGATGTCAAGACAGATTGACCTGTTTCATAATGCCATATGACCCATGCCATGAAGACAAGTTGGCATCTAAGCCATTCGCTACATGACACAATGACTGACAGATGTTTTTACATTCTACCCCAAGGCTTTATCACTGAACAACTTCCAGCTAAGTGATAAACTATACTGTCACACCAGCAACCACACTGCATTTCACCATGTGTTTCTTTTTATATGTAAAGTCACATTCATGTTATAAAATAACGAATGATACGCACTAAGGCCCGCAGAGGGATTAGACTACCGTAGCAGATCTGTTGTTCTGTCCTTGGGAAGTTCCTTCCTAATCAGCAGTAGATAAGGATGCAGGGGTAAATCACACAAGGAGTGAGCAACAAAAAATGAGAAGTGTTTTGGACACCATCTATTAGTCATCCATTGTGTCATCTGAAAGACACTGACACTTACATCCTTGAGGTCAGTAGCTCTTTATCCCAGATCAGTCTAATTTTTGGTGTCAGCGTTCCACACAAGTTACCTGTTTACCACGATGAGCAGACCAGGAGGACTGACAGTGCCAGAAGCAGAACAGCACAGTAATGACTAATAACCGTGTAAGCAGGGACGTATTAATGAGCTTAGCATGTTTTTTTCCAGCATCAACAGACACTAAATCTAATCACGGTTCTCTCATGAATCATGCAGAGTGTTTAGAAGCTGATGTGACAGCCAGCTTTTAAACTCCTGAGCCTTCATATAAACTGTGGGTTAGAGGCAGGATGACTAACCGGCTGCTGTGTTTCTCACCTCAAATGTATCCAGATACTGTTATCTGCTGGTAGTTTATCAGAAATTTGACATTTCCAGAACAGCCAAGAACAGAAGCAAAGTTGTATTCACCCACTCAGGTGTAGGGGGGGTTATAGTGGCCCAGTACTGCATTATTGCCTGGGAACCAGAATCAGGTTGATCTAACCATAATGGAAGGCCTCATGTTGATTTCTGAGTGAACAAACAATCTGTTAATCAACTTTTATTGAGTACATCTTATTGGAATGACTTTTGTCTCAAGCTAACACCTACTGAGGTGTGAAAATTGTTCAAATTGCCCAAGAAGGGTGAAAGAGCTGTTACCCACTGCGTTAGAATCCCAGTATTAGCAATTAGATTTGGATACATGCCCAGATATGTGAATTCTCAGAAAACAAAAGATTTGGCTCAAGGGATACCTAACCTGACCTGAGTCTCACCTTCATTCAAGCTTCAGGATGAATATTAAACTGCCCACATTTCTGGTGAAAGGGCAATGGAAATTATGTACTGTATGACTAACTATTTAGTTTTAGTCGGTCTAATCTGGAAGGCATTGGTAACAATGAGGAAAATATTATGTTTTAAAATTTTGTTCAAGGTCCAGTGTGTAGGATTTAGCGCCATCTAGTTGTGAGGTTGCAGATTGTGACCATCTAAATACCCCTCATCTCACCCTCCCCTATTGTGGCCACTTCAAACGTGAAAGGCCTTCTCTTTAGCCAGTGTTTGGTTTGTTCTTTCTGGGCTACTGCAACAACATGGCTTTGCAACATGATGGAAAAGTACCCATCACTACACGATCTGTAACAGCTGTCCGCTCCGCTCTGCGAATGCACGAAAATGGTCCTGTCATTGAAAGAAGGTCATGCAAATGTGCTTGTTCAAAATTACTTGTGACATTAATGACTTATCACAAAACAATCCTAAATTTTTTTAACTTCAAATTAAGGCAACAAAATTGTTTGTCTCTGTAAATTTAATAGTTCAATTATTTATTTATTAGAATTTACAGATAGAGAGCCAAAGATGCTCACTTTTATACTATCCAGACTGAAATACTGTAGGGTGAGACACATTTCTTTTCAATATAGAAAAAAAGAAACAGAAATTCAATATCAAGATTAAAAACAGAGACCTACATGACAGAAGATGACTATCTGAAATTTGTCATTTTCATATAATGAATGAATTATTTTGAATAAACAAACTTTGATGATGAACAAAATTTTATATACATATAGTACTCGATTTATGTCTTACCAGATTGATTCTTGTACAGGTCGTATACAGAAAGTGAATAGATTTGCTGCCAATGTTTTTCATAAACCTTTCCTGTCTTATAATTCTTATTCTTATTTTCAGGTGATTACACACTGCTGAGATCCCCAAACATCTCTGTTGGAGCCTTTTCAGTGGCACGGGCAGATTGTCATCCTTCATCAAAAAGACAACCCTGATGACATCATCAGGGTTATCTCAACTTGGCAGACCAAATTGGAGGTTTGGAATTGGAAAAGATGTGTCTGTTTTTAAACTGTGTCTTCCCCTAACTTCATGGAGGTAACACTGAGTCACTGAAGAGTCATTAGAAGTTGTAATACAGATGTCTGTAATACGTACTGGTAAATTATCTCAATCTTCTGAATTTAATAAATATATTTGAACAGATAAACTCTAGTGGAATACATTTTCTTATTAGAAACACACTGACACACACTGCTCTTTGGGTTGGACCCACTACGCATCTTAACAATATGAGAACCACCTTTAAATTAAAGTGATCACAAAATTGGAAACTGCAACAGTTAATGCAAGAAACAAATAAATTGTGAGTTTTTACAATCAGTCACATTTCTAAATAAGAAAACAAAAAGTAAAATTCTATAATGTTTTATAATAAATGTAGCTATTCAATTTAAATTTCAAATTCATCATTCAAACACTGACTAAGGAAGTACAATTTTTAACTGGTAAATATAACAACATTTTATTATGAATTAACAATTATTTGATTCATCGGTTTATAGGTCATAAACATTTTTAATAGCCTATATATGTATATTTTTATAATTACATGTTGCAAAAGTCTATAATTATTGTTATGGCATGGCACCTTCCAGGCTTTATAACACACACCGGGGCATCAACACTTATAAGTGCGACAAAATATTCGCTGATATTCCTAATTTGTTTGCCCTATGGCGGTAATTATTCTTCACCAAAAGCTACTGTACATGGCTTCTTATCTCGTTTAATATGCGCGGCTAATTGACATAAGAGATAAGTCGTTCTTGGTTACATGTGATATTTTGGTTCCACTTCACGGCAAAATGAACCAAAATGTCTACGGGTCTGCACACACTTGTCACAGCGGAACCATCGAGAGGGCCAGTCATGAGAAAGACCGACCGGGCGGTCACATATTTCACATCACACCGTTCCACATTGTGCGCGACACCGGAAGCTAGTGTACCTGAAACTTTTCGTCCTCATCATTGTCTTACAGGCAAATTAGGTTAAATGAAGAATGAAATGCCAAGGTAACCGCGTATTAACAATAATAAAAAAAAGTGTCGGTGAAGCGGATACATATGTGAGAAATGTAGTGATGATACTTTATTTACTTTTGTGAACGTGTCTACTTCATGTCTTTGTTTTAGGCAAAGACTGTAACGGCGCGTCCTGTAAGACAGTACCGAGGCTGAAGTGTCACCGGGGCATGAAAAGCGTTTCCATTATCTTTAGGTTTTCATGCTGTCAGAAGCTGCCATCCTTCTATCCTACAACCTAGAAACTCCATGATATGGAATGAATAGAAGACTACTTCATAAGAAACATGATCTAATTTACAATTAAGTGAATGGGGTACTCTTATCATGGTCGTTAGCTAACGTTAGCTACGAAGCTAGGTTACTTGGACAATCCCTTCAACTTGCTTGCTGTCAGGTTAGCTTACGACAGCTAACTTCGCTATGTGAACTAACAAACGTTAAGCCAGGAAAGTGGCGATAAAGAAACTCCCTGCAACTCTCTGGTTGGTGGACATTTTAAGTTTATATTTTAAATGCAATTTTACTTACTAGCAGATCCTGTTCGTTAATTGTGTGGATGTTACCAGGCGTTGCTAACTTGCTATTCATTTGTAGTATTATTACTCAGCTAACGTTTGCTACAAAAGTTGCTATCTAGCAAGGTAGCCTACTTAGACTGTATACAGTTGCATGTGAAAAATGATTACTCGCAATACCGATAAATTGAATGTACCAGATGTATGCATGGGTTACTTAACAGGCCAGTACTGTTTATTTAGCCAAGGCATAGCTAGGTGGGCTGTCTGAAGCCAGACGTTAAAGCCTTCAGCTGTTTTTATTTTCCTTTTAACAGTCTGGACTTAAATTGCAAATGTATGGCAGTAGTTTATTCTACATGTCAGGTGGGTTATATTGGTCGTCGATAAAATGTTAAATGTTATCTATAAAATGTTACCTATATTTCTTGAAGACTGTATATACTGAGAGCAGACTGTGGATCTAGTAGAAACACATGACTGACAGCATATTAGTACAGCTATTAATGTCAAGTCATTCTATCTGCTGTGGTCTAAGGCTTTAAAATGGTCTTTCTGGTTCTATGTAACTACTTCAAATGAATCAGTGTGATAAATTTGATAAGTCATAACATTGTATCCTTCAAAAGTCATGAATGCTTGCTGGGATTGACCAGCTGAATAACAGTCCCAAAGTAATAAATTGGACAGATATGAAAAAGGGGATATGGAGATCAACAGCAAATCTTGACATTTTAAATCACTAAAAAGCAAATGTTTGACAGTTTTGACATGGTAGATTATTTGAATAATGAATAACTTTCAAAATGATCATTTATTCATTTTCTGTGGCTGATAAATCCACTAATGATTTTTTGTGTAATTTTTATTTTTGTATTATGATTTTGCTGTCATTCGAAGTAGTTTGAGAGATGTCAATCATGGAATACAAACGTATAATACAGATGGAACTTCTACTTAGTAATCTACAGTTGCAAGATATGTATTCACTGCAGTGGTTCCGTACTTTGTAATGTTTTGTATCTATATTATTAGAGCCCAACCAATATATTGGTTGACAGATATATTGACCGATTTTGCTTATCACAGATAGGTAGTGGCACAAAACAATCCAGGCAGTTGGGCTTCATATAATATACATTATAAATATTATTATGTAATGAAAAATGATATAAAGCAACACATTCTCACATTTAAAGACAACAGAAACCTTTTACTATACATTCCAATTTCAGCCTCTCACTCTGTTTAGTTTTTTGTTCAATCAACAAGGAATTAATTGATTAGATTGGATTTCTATTTTTTCATGGCAGTTTGAATATTCTTTGGGTTTTTGACTTGGTCAAAAAAAACACGATATTTGTATCCCTTATCTTATCCCCAAATGATTACTTATCAGATTCCTCCTCTTTAGCTGCTTGAGTCACTCCTGTCATCTCGTGTATAGTCAGACCCTGCTTTGTTCTTGTAGGTGTTGCAGGTCGCTCTCATGTGCCCATGGAGAAGGCGGCCTTTGAGGGGTGGCTGGAGTCAGTCTCCGTCACTTTCCTTACTCTAAATGACCAGCAGCGCAACCAGTCTCTGGACCACCTTATATCTTTAAGTGGTGCTGTCCAGCTCCGTCATCTGTCTAATGGACTGGAGACGCTGCTCAAGCGTGACTTCCTGCGCCTCCTTCCTCTGGAGCTGGCCTTCTACCTGCTGCGCTGGCTGGATCCTCAGACCTTGCTCACCTGCTGCTTGGTCTGCAAACAATGGAATAAGGTAAATTCCTGAGATTTGGTGGTGTACTCATTAGGTGCTTCTTATTTGTCATATATGCCTCCTCATTTAGCTCACTTTTGTCTTGCCCCCCTTGGTTGTGCCCCCATGTAAGATCTGGGGTGCAAGGAAAAAAGTGAGGATAGAGAAATTAAGGAATTGTTTATGGTAGACATCCTTCCCTGTCAGGCATTAGCTGAAGTGAGGTTTCTGTTGAAGGCTGTGCAGCTCGATTACCTGTCAGTGCATTAAGTGTATTCAGACTCTGCACAAATCAGTCAAACCACAGTTTGACAGTTTTGTTGAGTTTTGTTTCAGTCTTGAAACTGTAGAAACTGAAAAGTCCAGTTCCCTACGAGAGAATTACCATGACCTGGATGACTCAGAACCTTCATCAACACTGTTACATATTAATGTTTTGTCTTTTTAATAATTAGACAACAACAAGATATAGCTTGGTACAATGTGGTATACAAGCTTGGTATACATGATTTCAGTTGTCAATGATGCTGTTGCACAAATGTCATACCTTTTAACTCCTACAGGTTGCTGTGGTGCGAGTAGAGTTTCTGTCTATGCTGCTGAGGGCTAGTTATCCAGAGTCGCTTCAGTTCACTTTCATGATATTGACCAAAATCGAGTATTGAAATCTGGCACCAAACCTCTGTGTGGTAGTGTAACCATGTACATTTGTTGTTTGATAAGATAGTTACTGACTTACAGAGAATTCTTGTCAATTTTATGCTGTTTTATTTAGTGAATGGTCCTGTGGTGCTCAGACAACATTTGAACATTTTGGCTTATTTTGGCAAATTAACAAAGGTCTCTGTAGAAAAACAGGCTTATACCTCTCAACAACAAAAAAAAAAATTGGTAATGGCAGAGAAATTTAGGTGAAACTCAAGATCAACTGCTAAAGGTTGTTTTTATGCCAGTCACTGCAAATTGTCATAAAGAGTGTGTATTTTGTCTGATATACATATATGTATGTAATGATTAAGTAACACTATAGTGTTGTATATCAGCTCAACCTTTCTAGTACTAATGACTTGTCATCTTACCCACATAAGTCTTCAAACATTCCAACAAGCGTCTCCTTCTCCTTGCAGGTGATCAGCTCTTGCACAGAGGTGTGGCAGGGTGTGTGTCGGGAGCTGGGCTGGAGGATTGATGAGTCCATTCAGGATGCATCACACTGGAAGGGTGTCTACTTAAAGGCTAAACTGCGCATGATGCAGTTGAAGGATCAGGAGGCCTTCGAGACATCATCCCTCATCGGCCACAGTGCCAGAGTGTACGCCCTCTACTACAAGGATGGCCTCCTCTGCACAGGTACACTGGTTTATTTTCTCTGTGGAAACAGCTAGGTTACAATTCTATACAGACTTCTTTGTCACAGCTTCAGCAAAAACCTGAACACGATCAATGTCTGCTGCCTAGGGCTGTTGTAGTGCACTGGACCATTTTTTGGGTTACTGCATCCCCCTGGGTTAGAGTTCCCAACAGTGACCCTTGACACAGTACACACAGTAATTTGATCAGTTGTTCATATAAAAAATATTTTTGCGCATTGCATTAACGACAGGACAGAGACAGCCTTGTTTTCACATCATGTTAATCATGCTGCTTTGTTCAGCCTGGCATATTATGATATGGAAGTTGAAAGCATTAGGTTCCAATCAATTCCTCAGTGTAGCACACTTTGATGATGGACAGCTCCCTGACTTTTGTGTTAGTTTTGTTGTATTTGCAGGAGTAAGAAATAATATATCGTTATAGGCCTTTCTGATAGCAGACATTTAGGCAGGGACGCAAAATCAAGATGTTTCTGCTTTACATGATACATTATTTCATGATGCTGATTTAAACTGGCTGGAGTTTATTTATTTATATTTTAAGTATTTCGTTTGTTTGTGGCAGCAACGTTACATGAGTCTGGAAACAGATATGTTCATGAGATGTCTATTTCAAGCACAAACCACATTTTCGACCAAAATATTAACAATTCTTTTTACATCTCCTTATTTGATTGAATCCCCCTCCTGTTTGTTCATCTCCTCTCACCTGTGCTATGTGTACAAACTTGATACCAAAATACTGCACAAATCAGGAAATACCAGACTGCCTGGCTGAGGGTAGCTGGACATGGTTGTTGTGCCACCATGAAAACAGGGCCTGCTACAGCTTGGTGGCCTCTCTTTAAGGATAAATTCACCCAGAAAAGAAAAGTCAGGACCACCATCCATGGGAACCTGCAAGACGAAAAGAGAGATGAGCTCAGTGCTTCATGGGAAATCCCCCAGCAGTCAGAGAGGAGAAATGTCTCCAAGAAACTGAAACAAGTCCAGCTGCCTGCGATACAGCACCTAGATCAGATATACAACTTTCATTCTAAACTTTTTCAATAAAAAACACTTACACATACCACCTGTTCACTATGATTCATAGTGAGACATCCTGGGATGTGAGCATATTTTAGCCAGAATCTCAGGGCTCCTGTGTCGATCTGACCCCACCTCTCGCCAAAAAGCCGACCTTGATTTTTCTCTCCATATGCATAAGGATCTTTGGAGTATACTCAATGTTGTCACATTTCTGGTCTGCTTAAAATTAATATCTGGTATTGGACACAGAATAACAGATGAAGGAAGCGACGGCCTTTGTCTTTCAAACGACAGATTTGAAACCTCCTGAACCAGGAAAAGGCCTAAACTGTGCCATGGGTATACAGCACAAATTCTGAAAATGTGAATGTGAGAGCTTACAGCTTTAACATGATGTCCTCTTGTTTTTCAGGATCTGATGACCTGTCTGCCAAATTATGGGATGTGCGCACTGGGCAGTGTATTTACGGAATTCAGACACACACCTGCGCCACAGTGAAGTTTGATGAGCAGAAGCTGGTAACTGGGTCCTTTGACAACACTATTGCATGCTGGGAGTGGAGCACGGGGGCTAAAATCCAGCAGTTCCGAGGCCACACAGGAGCAGGTTGGTTTAAATGTTCAGCAATTATTTATTCTGCTGAACCCCATCAGAAAAACCCATTTCTATGTTCTTAGGGCTTTTCACATTTAAAGCATCGTCATTTTCAAACACATTTTAACCAGATACAGAATATGAGATGACATTGCACTACAAAAACAGAAACACATGGTTTTAAATCAGGGCATTGGACCATACATTGCACAAACTCTAGATTTGGACATATTTTGTAGCTGCTTTCAGTTAAACTGAATTATTTATAAACTTGAAAAGTGAACTGTGTGCGTGTATGATGCAACTTCCAAATTTATAATACTTTTTGTAACAGTAGAACTTTTTGTAACAGTAGAGTGAACCTTCGTCCCCTTGTGGCAGTTTGCTTTACAGACGGTATTCAAAGACAAATTCATACAATACATCAAGGGCTTAATCACAAATTAATTACACATTTTTGATCTGTACTGAATGTACCTTAAAGGGATATTTTTCAAGTTTTGAATACTCTGATCAACATGGGAGTGGACAAATATGCTTTGCAAATGTATGTTTATTAGTATTGCAAAAACCCAAACACTGACAAATACTGTCCAGAATTATTCTCCAGAATAACCTCAGTGGTACTCCATGCTCAGAAAATATGCTGAAATCATAAAATGACATCTCAAGCCCAACAAGCAACAACAGACGGGCATACTGACCTAACTGAACAATGTTAATCAGCCTGCAAACTGCAGCCACCCATTAAACTATCGCTGTTGAAAGTTTGTCTCGTCTATATTTGTTCAGGCGACTCTATTGCAAACTATCCAACATGGTCTGCCTTTGGTGAGGGGGAGGAGGGTTCTCTGCATCTGCTGTGTGCTCAGCCAGCAAGTGGTATTTGAGACTGAACGTACTCTGGTGGTAACTCAGTTCACTCAAAATACCCTATTCTTTATCAATTTCTGCTAAAGGAAGTTTGTTTCTGCTGCCATCAACAACGTTGCTGCTACATCACATCCTGACCTCGCAAACTACGGAGCGAGCTGAGGGTCATAACATGTGTGCATTAATTGCGCTTCAAAAAAGTTAATGGCGTTCGAAGGAATTTGTGTTAACGCGTCATTAAACTTGTCAACTTTGACAGCCCTAATTACATCGTACACAATCACAGCAAGAGATCCACATCAGCTAAACTGTAACATTGGATCACAGGGGAGTTTGGTGTTTGTTTAAAAAATCCAGTAGTTTTAGTGCTGCCTTTAGGCAGGCTAAACTTCTGCCCTCTGCCATTTTCCAAACATACAGATTTTGCAACTGACTGTTTTTAATCAAAGTGTGCGACATGTTGTGTCTGCTCAGTCTTCAGTGTGGACTACAATGATGAACTGGACCTGCTGGTCAGCGGCTCTGCAGACTTCTCAGTGAAGGTGTGGGCTTTGTCTGCTGGTGCGTGTCTCAACACCCTGACTGGACACACTGAGTGGGTCACCAAGGTCAGCCTACTTTACCTTGTCATGGTTTGATTACTGGAAGAGGTTTTGTGTTATTTATAAATTTTTAATCAACATTAAAATTAGGGCTGTAATCAACCAAAGAAATTCTTGGTCGACTAAAACCCTGAAATTTCGACTAAAAATCGACTAATCGGGGGGGGGGGGACTCTGACGGCTCTGACAGCGTTTTGCATCACGTGCAACTGCACAATATAATAGCCCATGGTTACCGAAAATATACTTCACTATCAGCACAAGAAGGCAATTACACACAAAAGGCAATTCAGGGAAAATTATCTTTATTAAACATCCCAAACGAAAACGTGCAAACGAAATAAAGCTGTGCCTTACTGAAAAATAAAGCATAGGCTCAAAACAATAGCCCATGGCGCATTAGGCAAAAAAGACCACTAGTAACTGTAAAGTTCTTTGGCAACTTATATGAGGAAAACAAAACCGCAGATATACGTGGAGAAGCGTCTGTCCTCCCGCCTGTCTGGCTGACTCCTTGTCACATTTCTGCCCGAAAAACAGCGTCTGTCACCGGCAAAAAACTTTAACTCACCAAGTGTTTGTGATGACAATAAATCACTGTGACGGTCAGCCCTCCAGACCAAGACTTCAGTGAACTTTGCCCCGGAAGACATCCTCCGTCCCCGCGAGTGACAGAGTCAGACAGCGTCCAGTTTACTGATGGCGATTTTATTTATTATTTAGTTTCAAAGGTCTCTTGACTCCTTCCAAATACCGCCACATACTTTGCATTCAACTTATAAAAAATTACTTATAAAAAATAAATATTCAACAAACCGCCAGACGTTGAATAACGTGGGCGTTCTTCAATCTACCTGTCTCTGTGGGTTGGGCTAATCCAAAATAGTGAAAACAAGGGGGGTGTTCTCTGAAGACAGGCTGTTACCTGTGAAACAGGGGTGCTCTGGAAACACCCCCATTAGCACTTGGTACTTTCCTCCTGATGAAATTAACCATTAACTGTATGAAATTAACACGGCAAAAAATCGACCAATCAGAATTTTGGTCGACCCAGAACGTATCGACCAATAAGTCGACCAGTCGACTAGGACTTTACAGCCCTAATTAAAATGTCATTAATGTGTTTGTTCTCCAGCATTGATTAAAAAAAGGGAAAACTAGTGTTTATAAACTGACTGATTTGAGGTCAACCATGAAATGTCTGGTGTGTGAAACATGGGTCGTGTTGTTGTGTCTCATCAGGTGATACTGCAGAAATGTGAAGTAGAATCTATGGTGCATAGTCCTGGTGACTATATCCTCCTAAGTGCTGATAAGTATGAAATTAAGGTAATGCTCTTGTCTCCAGTTTCTTGTTTTTTCACTTTCAAAGAGTAAAGAAATGAACTAATCTGGAGCTGTTATTGTTTTGGTGTGAGCCACTGAGTCATTGAGATGGAGCAAACCCTGTGTTCCCTCTGCAGGTCTGGCCTTTAGGGAGAGAAATCAACTGTAAGTGTCTGAAGACGTTGTCAGTGTCAGAGGACCGCAGCATCAGCCTTCAGCCCCGCCTGCAGTTTGACGGACGCTACATCGTTTGCAGTTCTGACCTCGGAGTTTATCAGTGGGACTTTGCCAGTTATGAGATTCTCAGGTAAGATAGTGTACACGACATAAATATTAGATGTTTGAAGGAGTGGTCCATCTTACCATTATCAGCTATATACTATCCAAACTAGAGATCAACTCATATGTTTTTGTCAGGGCCAATACCAATTATTAGTAATCAAGGTGACTGATAAGCAGATATCCATTTGCAGTAAATATATGAATGTTCAAGTCCAAATTTTGAATAATAAGCGATGGAAAGTAACGAAATAGCACCTTTAATAGTTTAATACACAGCACACAATGAGAGCTATACATGCGACACATCTGCAGGAAAACATTATCAGTTTTCAAAGATAATGGAACAACACAGCTATCTTGTTAATAGTTAATAATTCTGTCATCACCTAAAAACCATGTGACAAACATTTTTTTCTGTTTTTCCTTTTCTTGGTTTGTTTTTTGTTTTTTCTGTGGAGATCACAAAACATATTTGATTCTAAATTGAAAATCAATCCAAATGAGCTTTCAATTTTGATAATCAAAATGAGGAGTGCTTCTCTCTTCCTTCTCTCTCTAATCGTACATACTTGCACTAATCTGCAGAGAAAAACAAAAAAACAGCACTTTTAAGACGACACAGCTAGATAACTGTTAGCCTGCAGCTGCACATCCAGATACTCTTCCTGTGTGCACTAGGGCTGCTCGATTATGGAAAAAAATCATAATCACGATTATTTTGGTCAATATTGAAATCACGATTATTTAAACGATTATTTTTAAGTTTGGAAACATGATGCATTTATCAGCATTTCTCTCTCAAAAAAAAAAAAAACACTTTGTGTTTTATTTTGAAAAGTGACCGGATGTTATGTTGTTGTTTTGCTGCGTGGCCTTCTGTCTGCTATGTGCTAAATTCGGCTTCTTGCTAC